>CAWUFW010026032.1:0-37528 GCA_963921515.1 Calotriton arnoldi | reverse complement strand
TCTAGGGTAGAGCCTTTGTTGTGGGTTTGTCCCTTGCAGTGTTGGGTGAGATCTTTGCTGAGTAGAAGTTCATTTAGAGACTGTATTAGTGTGTCCTTTTCATTGTTCCAGTGGAGATTGAAGTCACATAGGATAATGTTGTCGGAGTTGAGAGGGAGCAATGTGTTAGTAGGTCAGATAGTTGTTCCCCAAAAGTGGAGGAGTTTCCTGGAGGGTGGTATAACAGATGGCATTTCGTTACTTTGTTGCCTTTTAGTGTTAGGTTGGTGCTGAGGTATTCGAATGTTGAGTAGGAGAGGGTGTTTATTTCAGTTAATTTGATGCTATTTTTATAAATGATGGCTATGCCACCACCGCGATGGTCTAACCCGTCCTTTTTGATGATAGAGAAATCTGGGGGGACTAGGAGTTCAAAGATCGGATAGGATGATTCGTTGAGCCAGGTTTCAGTGACAAACGCAATGTCGATGACATAGTTCAGTATGGCCTCAGCCAGCTCTGTTGCGTGTTTGGTTGCTGACCTACAGTTTATTAGCATGCAGTTTACCTTGCAGCTGGTGGTGTGATTTTGGGAGGGGGGAGCCAAAGGTATAGTGGTGAGTTGTGATGGACGTCTTATAATACTAGGTGGCTTGATGTCTCTGCAGGTTCCGGTGATCACCTGAATGTTGGAGAGGGTGGGGTCGGGGCTGTCCTGAGGTCGTATGACTTGGCAAGATCCATGGCCTCTCTCAAGGGCATCCTAGGGCTCATTCTTCTCGGTCTGTGATGTTGGTTGCTGAGAGGGGTGGTGCACCAGCTAATGGCATTAGATTTGGGAAGCTGAGAGGGTTCACTGATGTTTAAGTGGGAGGGGATATGTGGGTGTTGGGTGGGGATATGGGAGGCTTTGGTGTGGTAAGGATTTTGTTTATGCCCTGGATGATTACATCGAGTTGTCTTTGAAGGAGGGTTAGGGTTTCAGTTAAGGATGTAGTGGGCATATGGTTCTGTGATAGGAGGGATTCGAGTTGTTTTTCCGTGCGTGTAATGCGTTCAGTAAGTTTGGTTGCAGATTCTGGATTCAGAGAGGGGAGGAAAGGGGAGTTGAGGGGCCGGTAAGTTTGGTGGTGTTGGTTGGGGCTGGGGTGTTCAGGGGTGGATGGACTGTGGGTTGTGGAGGGGTAGGTGCCTATCCCTGAGCGGGTATAGGGGAGTGAGTTTAGCAAGTGTCCTAAAGCTTTTTTTGTTGTGGCTTGGGTGGTGATGGTGTGATGAGTGTTGGAGTTGTTAGTGGTAGGTAGAACGGGTTTAGTGTATTGAGTGAGGTGAGGGGGGAATGATGGGGTAGTTTCTGGACAGAAAGGGGGTCGGGAGGGATGGAGTAGAGGGTGGGGGCGTATGGCGTAGGGGTGGAATGTAGGAGTGTAAAGACAGTGAGTGTGAGTTGATGGTGGTTTAGTGAGTGTAATTCTTTGTGGAGAGTTCTGGGGAGGGTTGGGTAGAGGTTGGGTAGTTGGAGGGACTAGCAATGGGACTGTGTAGTCTGGGGAAGATGAGTTCAAACTGGTGTAGGTTAAAGTTGTTGGCTTGGACCATGATTATGCCATTTCTGTATAGGGTTACAGTGGCATTGCCTTTGAAGGAGGGTGAGTTGGCGATCAGAAATTTTTGGCCGTGGGGAATGTTGGTGGCATTTGGGACTTGGAGGTGACTTGTTATGTTCTTTCTCCACTTAGCCTGGTCAGTGGTGTAAAAAATGAGATTTGTTTTAGTTTTACCTTTGGAGGTGTTGTGGTAGATGAGTGTTTCAGGGAGTTGCTTAAGTAATCTGTGCTTAAAGAGTTTGTTGGCGTTGGCTGAAAGGTTGGGGGGTGGGTGATGGAGAAAGAGTGTGGGCCATGGGGCTTCAGGGTAATGTGATGTGCGGGGGTAGAGGGATTAGTGGCGGTCTGGCGGCGTTGGTGTGTATTTCTAGACATCTTTCTCACTGGGGGGGTCATGTGGAGACAGACTATGAGTAGAGATACTCGAGAGATGGGAGTGTAGAGGGAATTTTCTTTTTGTCTTAATTGAGGAGGTGATAGGAGGGGAGAGGGGAGCAGCCTAGGGTTCTGTCCTTGGGGGGTGGGGCATCATTGTGAAGGTTTTGAGGGGGGATCCCACAAGATTGGACCAATATCAGGATGGGAGAGGTGTCTCATGCAAATTCAGAGTAGAGGGGAGAGCGGTAGCTAAAGTAAGGGGTGGGTTGATTGCCTACAAATTCAGTATGGGGAGAAAGTAGAAAATAGGATTGGAGTCAGGGCTTCTGAGAGTATAGTGAGGGATGATGCAGGGGTGTCAGCTCCCTATTTCAGGATCAGGGGTTTCTTAAGGTCATTCAAAGATGGCCGTTCCATTCTTGGATCTAGGTTCTTGAGGCAGGGCCATAGTCTTTCTTTAGTTACAGCTGAATCAATATGGAAGTAGAGCTGTGGTCCTTCTTTAGTTTCAGATGATTTTACAAGGGATTAAGTCTTTTGTTTGTTTCTAGCTCTGGAGTGGCACCATCTTGTGAGGGTGAATCGAGTGGTGAGGTAGGAGGTAGGGAAAGGTGGTGGGAGAGACCCACAAAATAGCAGAAGGGCCCTCCTGATTCCCGAAAAAGAGAGGGCCAGAGGCTGCAATGCCTCCAGAACTGCGAACTCAGAGATAGGTGGGGGGCCAAAATGTCCCTCACGTCACTCCTCCAGTGCTTGTGCAGTGCTCTCCGTCTGGGCTGGGGGCGCCAAACCAAGCAGGGGAAGTGGATGTGGATGGCTGCACAGTGCAGAAGTTCAACTTGTGATTTGCTATGTGTGTGGAGGGGGGGTGTTCAAAGAGAACAAAAGCACTGGAGGGAGGAAACCACCAAAGTGAGCAGCTACATCGATGTTTTTAATAAAAAAATGATAAAGAAAAGGAATTTTTTTGTGGGCCCGGGAAAACACAACACCTGGGGGCCGATTCCGATCTCGGCCGGAAGCTCACCGAACGGGATTTGCCCGGAGATAATAGGAGCCGGGCGCGTTTGTCCGACCGACTCGTACAGCTGTCCGAACGAGCTAGTACGATGCGAGTGTACGCGTTGTTTCCGACCGACTCGTTTCCGGATCCCAACCGCTCTGACCGACTCGTACGGACACGAATCGCACCACGCAATGGAGACGTTCTCCGACCGAGCGAGTACGATGGACGCGTCGGACAGCCGGATCGAGTCGGAGCGTCCGGCTCGAAAAAGCTCCCGGAGCCGGACTTGCACCCGTAGCCGTACGAGTCGAACACAGGGGGGACCCAAGGGTCCCCCTAAACATGCATGTACGGTGCGAGTTGCACCGACGCGTACACACTGTAGGGGGCGCACTTGTTTGCGACGTACCCATTCAGTCGATGGGAGCCCATGTACGCATTGTACGACCGGCTCCCATTGACTTCAATGGGAGTCCGACCGAATCGAGTCCGGCAGCATGCGGCCGCATCGTACTCGCTCGGTCGGACTGTAGGAGTCCGGCTCGGTCGGAAATCTCTCCGGATCCGGCTCGGTCGGAGAGTTTTCCGACCCAGATCGGAATCGGCCCCTTAGTGTTGAAGAAGCACCCCACAATTTACATGGCATTATTTAAAAAGGATAAACTGAGTTTTGTTACAGTGTTTCCCAGTCTGTGCTTTTGTGTGCTCTGGGGGGTATGGTGGGATTATTGTGTTTTGGGTGCTGAGTGTTAGTAGGCAACTTGGTAAAAATAGAAATTTGGTTGTTCAGTGAAATGTTCAGTATTCTGTGTGTCATAGTACTTCAGGCTTTTCAATTTTGAAATGCAAAATATCTTCATAACTATTAGAATGTACTGATACGTTCATGTACATTGAAAGGTCTGTTTTCATTGGTACTTGAATTGTGAGCACCCCATTGACAAAACGTGCAGGCCTGACTTTTTTTCATAACTAAATGTCGTATAGTATTTCCAAGGCACATATTCCATTTTTGTAGCTTTGGAGGTTGGGATCTGCTGGCACACAAACTGTTGAAGATACTAAGGGCCTTATTCTGAGTTTGGCGCTCTTCCAATAGGACCTCCACCGCGGCGGTCCCAGGAAGACCGCCAAGCCCGTGCTGGGCTCGCCTTCACCCCCATGCCCCGATTCGGCCGAGGGCCATGTTAGGGCCCCCTTGTCTGAATGTCTGCCACCTTTTTCATGATGGGGTCCCCGCCACGAAAAGGGCGGTGGATATGAAGGTAATAATATGCTGCTGGTTCCGGCATCGGCTCCGCCAGCATATTCAGACCATTTGCAGACCGCTGCCGCAGTGGGATCCTTGATCCCAGCAAGGTGGCAGTCTTGTGGTGGCCCCACCGACACACTCATAATACGGGGGTCGGACCACTAGGTCCAAGCTAGGTTTAGGGGGGGTTAGTTGACCACTCTGACTTTACTTTGTTGTACACCTCATGTAGTTGACAAGGTCTTTTAGGGAGCTTTCCAACTGTTTTCTACCTGACATTTTCTGCATATTTGTAATTTTTTTGTGTAGTAATTAGTTTTATATGTATTAAAGTACTTTTCCTTTTAAAAGAAAAAATACTGATTGGATATTGATTTACTGTGTGTTATTTGTTGTGCTACTGAATTCTGAGTCTCTGGCCCTCATCACCTCCTGAGTCAGCCTTGGGCTATTCGTCTCTCTACGGTGAGAGTCAAGTGTCAAAAGGAGTACTTGGTCCTCAGTTTGAGAGTCCATTGGGTCACCATAAGGGAAAGACCCCACCTGACACAGTTTGGGTCTAGTGACTTCTGATTTCCATGGGACAGACCTACTGAGATTTCTCACAGCCAGACTCCATCATTCATGCAGTCAGAATGGTCAGGGTGCATGGTAAGTCATGCATGGGAGCAGCAGTGGCAACAGCAGTGAGGGTGGGGGCAGGTGGTTGAAGAGATGTCCTGCAGTGGTGCCAGATGCAGACTAGATGTGAGTGTATGTGGAGATGTTTCGTGTAGAGATTCCCATAGTGTGAAAGTTAAAGATGTGCACAGACAGAGTTGGATAAACTCGAGATCTAGTAGTGACAGTCGGCATGTCTTGTGACATTTACCTCGACTGTGTAGGTAAGATTGACATATGTGTGACAACTACCTGACTGCGTGCGAGAAATTGACTGTGGAGCTAGTCCTAATTGTATCCTTGCACATGAGGGTGGCCACTATTGTTACTCCCTGTGATGTTGCCTTCGTGGGATATAGGAAGAACGAATATAGGAGAAAAAAGTTTGCCATGTGCCTTAGATACTTATGTAGGTAGACGTTGTTTAATATTCAGATGTGTCACATTTGTTGTACGAGTGAGTGTGTATTAGTTGTATGTCTCGGAATAAGCCCTCCCATGTGTGTTCTGGACATGGTGAGATCTGCAGCAGCTGAGATATGTGGGTAGCAGTGCTGACACCCAGCATGGTAATGGGGGTGTTCAGAACAGGTACGCTATGCAGCGTGTGGAGGTGCATGCCACAGTGGGTATGCTCCTGCATGGAGGTGAGTTTGATGCATGGTCTAGGGTCCACCAACAGGGCATACATTTATTACCTGTATCTCAGCGAGCCGGTGTGTCTGCTCTCTTCTTACAATTTATTTTTCAGGTCCCTCACAGTGCACTTCCTCCCCCAGTTAATTCACCCCTTCTGTGAGTTCCTGCCACATGCCTAGCTTCTAAGCTACACTGAGGTTTGTGGAGGCAAAGTGTGTAGCTCCCTCTAGTGATCAACTACAAAGTTGATAACAAGCTCTGTTCCTCCTCAGTGACTTTCCTCTTCCTCGTGCGAGGGACGATTTGCTGGCTGCAGTAGGGGTCTGGCTCTAAAAGACAACTCTCTGCATAAGGGGAGGAGGGCATGGTAATGGGTACTGGTTGCTTTTTTGTGTTTCAGTGGCCGTGTCATGAACAGTTGTGTTCACTCAGTGCCAGTGGTGGCCGACACAGAAAAAAAGTGGTGGGGTGGGTGGATGGCGGGTGGGGGGGTTCAGGGGGAGTGCACAGCAGGGAGGTTTAATAATAATAAAAAAATAAAAAAAGACTGACCTGGTGCTGCCAGCCACCTCGCACTCCTTTGCTTCCAGTTCCTGGTCCCAGCAGTCTCTGGGACAGCATCACAGACTCCCCATCCAATCCATGCGGCTCTTAAGCATGAGAGCAGCGTGGGGATTGGCCTGTGTGGGCTTGGTTAACGCTCACTCAGGCACGTGGAGTCTGTGTTGTTTCTCCAACCCGGCTGTGCAATACAGCTGGGTCGGAAAAACCTAAGTGCGCACAGGAGCGGCCCATTCAGGTAAGAGCGGTGGGCCGGGTGGGCCGGGTGGGGGGTATTTCGACAGACGAAGACAAGGAAAAATGAATTATTTATTTAATTTTCCCTTGTGGTCATCTGTCGAAAGCCCGCCCCCCACCCAGCCCCATCACCCTAGCACTCTTACCGGCATGGGCCGTTCCTTAGTGTGCCTAAGACGGTCAGCCAAACTGACATGCACACTTAAAAGTGCACCAACCACTCCTTATCCACCCTCTCATGGCCCAGCCTCGCCCCTCCCTGCACATGCTGGCACTGCCAGCAGCTGAAAAATAAAAGGATAATTAAATATCATTTTATTTTTCAGCTGCTGGCTCTGAGCCAGTGGGGCGATGCTCCTCGGCCATTGTGGAGGAGCCGCCTCTGCTCAGTGCATAGTCGAGCTCCTATTTTGATGCATTTGCATTGTCTAAGGTGCATACATTTAACTGAGGAATGATTTTCAGACAGCACACATCGCAAAAAGATGCAGTGCAGCAGTTCATGATATGACCATATGTTGTCAGTTATTGTTGTCAGATGTGAGTGAATGTGGTCTGGTGCGGCTGTTTTCCGATTCTGCCATACAGATTCATACAAGAGCAGGTGTGTTATTTTACCTACATGGCATATGCAGTTTTAAGCACAATCTCTAAACTTAATGATGTGTTCAGGAACAATACGTGTGTAAAATCAAGCGCATCCATATGTTGTCCATACTTGCTTAGTTGCAAGGTTGTGTCTCCATGTATGTCTGCACTTAGACATATTTTTACGTCTGGTTTTGTGAACAGCATATGTTCTGAAAGGCACGGAGAGTCATAGATGTACAACGCATGCTAATTTTCGAATTCGTCAACACCCATCTAGTTTCAAAGCTGCGAGGGAAACAATTTAATGCCCAGTTAGCAAAGAAAACCTACTCTACTCGTAGGAATAGAGGGAAACTCTGAGGGGCAGATTTACAAGGAAGTGCCGCAGCGCGGCAACGCAAGCCCTTTGGCTGGGTTACGCTGCGGCACTTCCAAAGCACAGGAATGCGACATATTTACAATAATATGTCGCATTCCTCTGCTCTCCCCTGCGCTGGCGCACAAACAGCTGCCGTGCGCCGGCGCAGGCACCCTTGCACCATGGTGCAAGGGTGCCTGCGTCATTGGGAGATTGTTTTTGTGCAGGAAGGGGCACCTTCCTGCACAAAAACAATCGCTACAGGCATTTTCCTCTTTCAATGCGTGCTGTAGAATGCAGCACGCATTGAAAGAGGAAAAAACGAGGAGAAATGAAAACATTTCTCCTCCTTGCGCCTCGCTATGCCTCCCCTGGGGAGGCGTAGCATTCTAACGCATTTCCAGATTTACGATTCCTTGTAAATCTGGAAATGTGTCTTGTTCCATGGGTGTTGCTTGGGAACACCCACAGCCACACCCATGGAATGCCCCTTTCATGCAAAGTGCTGCGTGTAAAGGGGCCATATTTACAAGGACAGGAAAAGTCACGCAGGGTGGCTTTTCCTGTCCTTGTAAATATGGGGCAGAGAAATACGCCACCAGTTCGTCACAAAAAGTGACGTACTGGTGGCGCAGGGGGCTTGTAAATCTGCCCCTGAGATCATTGGGGAGCTATGCAAGAGCACCCTTGCGAAATATGAACTGTGCAACTACCACCCATGAAATATTAGGGTTCTCCTTCCCTCACTTTACTGCTGCGTCACGCTCAATTTCATCCTTATTGATTTTCACATAGTGCATGCCTGCATCTTTAAGTATTTCTTGCGCGCGCGAGTGAACCACCACACGTGATTTCCACATGGAATCTCCAAATGTAAATGCCTTTGTTTTCCAAGCAATAAAAAAAACCATTATGAAAAACAATTTAAAAAGGCTTCATGAGAGCTTTGTGCACAACACAGTGGCGTAGCTAGGCACTCTGCCGCCCGTGGCGGTCCCTGCCTTTTGCCGCCGCCGAGCGCCTAAGAGCGGGGGGGGGGGGGTGCTGGCGATAAATTTACCTGCCGCCCCCAAATCTCGTGCCGCCCGGGGCGTACCGCCCCCTCCGCCCCCCCCTTGCTACGCCAGTGGCACAACAACTTCTGACCTGAGCTACTGGCGCTAATGAAACAGCGTGCCCACAATGACTCCGTTGTCTTCCTTTTTATTACACTCCTGCCTACCTCGCCCATTATGTCCTTCTTTAATTGAATTCCATTTAATTATATGCTGCAAAAAAACCTCTGTAGTGCCGAGGCATCCATCCAGTGCACCTGATCACAAGCGCACATCAATGGCCTGATGGAGAAAGAGCTGATCGACCTCAGCCGATGCAAAGCAAGGGCTTCAGGGGAAGTCTCTGTGCTTGGAAAGATCATGCTAAGTCCATTCAGGGTGAGAGGTGACCTCTACTGCAGAACCCACTGGTGGCAAGGTCGGCTATCTACCTTCATTATAAAAGGGACACAAGCATCAATGGCGCACCAGCAGTGGTACCAACAGTAGGGATACACAAAGCCATAATCACATCTACTGCTCTCATCACAACTTTCACCCAACTTATATTAGCTATTCCAGCAAGAAATCCTAAGGTCTGAGCAGACACAGGTGCCATAGACAGTATACCATGTCCTCTTCAGTCACTAGACGATTTGCGACAGCCAATGCAGGACATCAGGTGCCCGCAGAAAATGGAGCAGTCTTGATAGGGTGGGCAGCAACAGCGGGGAGTGGAACGTAACATCGAACCATTGTAAACGAGCCACTGAGGGTTCACCATTGGAAGTGCAACTACCAGTGCTACCCGCCACCATCAGCATTATATTGCCTTGCTTGGTGCACTATGTAGAGGCCACCAGGCACTTCTGTGACTATGGTGAGAACACCACCAATGGGTAGTGACCTACTATGAGAAGATGCATGTTATGCAAGCCCCTATGCCAGCCGTCTGGACTACAGCAACGCACTCTATGCAGGCACCACCGGCGAACTCATGAGAAGACTCCAGACGATCCAGAACGCAGCAGCCAGAGTGATCCTCAACTTGCCCAAAAGGACCCACATTTCTCAGTACCTGAGTGACCTCCACTAGCTCCCCATTCAGAAGAGATGCCATTTCAAGATTCTGACCCACGCCTACAAGCCCAGCATACATGAACCACCACCTAAACTTCAACCAGCCTCCCAGAAACCTCCGCTCTGCTCATCTCACCCTCGCACAGACACCACGCATCTGCCACACCGGAGGACGATCCTTCTCCCACCTCGCCCCCAAATCCTGGAACGCCCTTCCCCTCCACCTTCAAACATCACCCTCATTGGCGGACTTTAGGAAGGGACTCAAGACCTGGCTCTTCAACTGAGACCCTCATCCCAGCGCCTGGATACCTTCACAGGGGTAAACACCCATTACCACGAATCTTTCACCCAGCATACCATCACCCCGCATACTATTATAATGCATCTACCATGACTCCGCAATGCCATTACAAACGCATGGCATTAGATTTCATATGCTTTTACCACGCATACATTTACAACGAAATTCGTGATAAATGCATGAATGGAAAAAGCATATGTTTTTTTATATGTAAGTATAAGGTAAGTATGGCTATAGGGGTATATGTTTTGGGGTTCTGGGGAAATTATAGTGTAAAGTGTATTTTTGTGTTTTAGGGTGCTGGGGTATTTTTAGGGGTCAGGGTGGGTTAGGGTTTTGGGGTGCATGGAGTATTTTTAGGCTTCAGGGTGCGTTTAGGTTTAGGGGTGCTGGGGTATTTTTAGGGGTCAGGGTGAGTTAGGGTTTTGGGGTGCAGGGGGTATTTTTAGGGTTCAGGGTGAGTTTAGGTTTTGGGGTGCTGGGGTATTTTTAGGGTCCAGGATGCGTTTAGGTTTAGGGGTGATAGGATATTTTCAGGGTGTGTTTAGGTTTTGGGGTGCTGGGGGTATTTTAGGGGTCAGGGTGGGTTAGGGTGTAGTAGTGTAGGGGGTATTTTTAGGGTTCAGGGTGCGTTTAAGGTTTTGGGGTGCTGGGGTATATTTGGGGATCAGGGTGCGTTTAGGTTTTGGGGTACTGGGATATTTTTAGGGGTCAGGGTGGGATGGGTTTTGGGGTGTAGGGGGTATTTTTAGGGTTCAGGGTGCGTTTAAGGTTTTGGGGTGCTGGGGTATTTTTAGAGTTCAGGGTGCGTTTAGGTTTTGGGGTACTGGGGTAATTTTAGGGGTCAGGGTGGGTTAGGGTTTTGGGGTGTAGGGGGTAATTTTAGGGTTCAGGGTGCATTGAGGTTTTGGGGTGCAGGGGTAATTTTAGGGATCAGGGTGGGTTTAGGTTTTGGGGTGCTGGGGTATTTTTGGGGTTCAGGGTGCGTTTAAGGTTTTGGGGCACTGGGGTAATTTTAGGGGTCAGGGTGGGTTAGGGTTTTGGGGTGTAGGGGGTAATTTTAGGGTTCAGGGTGCGTTGAGGTTTTGGGGTGCAGGGGTAATTTTAGGGATCAGGGTGGGTTTAGGTTTTGGGGTGCTGGGGTATTTTTGGGGTTCAGGGTGGGTTTAGGGTTATATATATAAATTGCAATGAGCACGAAACGCGTCAGGCGTGAATCGACAGGCATGCTGTAAACTGGATCCGCCCGCCGATCCGGCTTTTACCTCATGAAGGTTGCTGCAGCGGATGTCAGAGTGCGCCTCCAACAGGTGGGAACCTTGGAGCTTTGATTTATACGCGGCCTCCCAGCTGCGGGAGATGCACCACCCGGAAATTTGGGGCCACGGAGCTCCGAATCACGGAGTCTTAATGTGAAGGCATCCATGGAGGATTGACAAGCTGGATGTGCGAGTGGAGGCCCATTGGTGGGCTTGTAACGTTTCAGACAGCGGCACATAACTAAGGCACACACTACAAGACCCACAAACCAACGCGGACTCATTTGAGTCGCCCATTGGAGGGCTCATATTATTAAGTGGGAGGTGTGGCCTTTATGCCAAAATGACTGTCGCGCCTCTGAAGAGTGCAATGAGCACGAAACGCGTCAGGCGTGAATCGACAGGCATGCTGTAAACTGGATCCGCCCGCCGATCCGGCTTTTACCTCATGAAGGTTGCTGCAGTGGATGTCAGAGTGCGTCTCCAACAGGTGGGAACCTTGGAGCTTTGATTTATACGCGGCCTCCCAGCCGCGGGAGGTGCACCACCTGGAAATTTGGGGCCACGGAGCTCCGAATCACGGAATCTTAATGTGGAGGCATCCATGGAGGATTGACAAGCTGGATGTGCGAGTGGAGGCCCATTGGCAGCCGCGGTCGGTGGTAGGAGTGCTGCCGGGCGGTGACGTGGGGAGGGGGAGGGGCAGGGTGGGGGTAGGAAACTATGGATTACGGAGGTTTACAGGTAAGCAAACATATAAATAAATAAAACGAATTTCGTTGCGTGCACTGCATCGCATTTGGGGATGCAGTGCGCGCAACGAAATTCGTTTTATTTATTTATATGTTTACTTACCTGTAAACCTCCATAATCCATAGTTTACTACCCCCCACCCTGCCCCTCCCCTCCCCACGTCACCACCCGGCAGCACTCCTACCACCGACCGCGGCTGCCCATTGGTGGGCTTGTAACGTTTCAGACAGCGGCACATAACTAAGGCACACACTACAAGACCCACAAACCAATGCGGACTCATTTGAGTCGCCCATTGGAGGGCTCATATTAATAAGTGGGAGGTGTGGCCTTTATGCCAAAATGACTGTCGCGCCTCTGAAGAGTGCAATGAGCACGAAACGCGTCAGGCGTGAATCGACAGGCATGCTGTAAACTGGATCCGCCCGCCGATCCGGCTTTTACCTCATGAAGATTGCTGCAGTGGATGTCAGAGTGCGTCTCCAACAGGTGGGAACCTTGGAGCTTTGATATATATATATATATATATATATATATATATATATATATATATATATATATATATATAGGTAAAGCACTTTTACACAGTTTATGATTTCACCACGCATGCATTTGAGTTGTAAAGGCATGCGTGGTAAAGTCATATGCGGAGTGAAAGTTTGCGGGGTAATGGTATCGCGGAGTAATTGCATTTGCGTTGTGAAAAATGCGGAGTGATGGTATGCGGGGTGAAAGTATGCGGGATAACGTTGTATATTCCTTCACAGGTGATAAGTCGTGCTCTAGCGTAGTTTGATTGATTGATGGATTTGTTGTGGCAGCAGGTCCATGCTGCCCAGCAACTGGTGCAGAAGGCAAAGATGCAATACACCACATTGTTCTCCACCCAAATAGATATTCTACCTATGCAATCCAGCTTCATATATTAGTTGTTGTGCATGCAGGAAATTGCCCTGCATTCAGAACAAAACATAGATGACAACTGGCTACCTTCCATTTTGTGATGCCAGCTGGCCACCTTCAATTTTTCTATGCCAGCTGGCCACCTTCCATTTTGTGATGCCAGCTGGCCACCTTCCATTTTGCGATGCTAGCTGGCCACCTTCCATTTTGCGATGCCAGCTGGCCACCTTCTATTTTGTGATGCCAGCTGACCACCTTCCATTTTCCAATGCCAGCTGGCCACCTTCCATTTTGTGATGCCAGCTGGCCAACTTCCAATTTGCGATGCCAGATGGTCACCTTCCATTTTGCGATGCCATTTGGATACGTTCCATTTTGCGATGCCAGCTGGACAACTTCCATTTTGTGATGCCAGCTGGCCAACTTCCAATTTGCGATGTCAGATGGTCACCTTCCATGTTGAAAACCGAGCACGCTTTGGAGACGAAAGCACAGATAAATTTACAGGTTCACAGTACATATACCTTTTGACCACTCCCAGTGACTCCTTTCCTTCCTCCATTCCCTATAATTGGCACCAATACATATAATGACGAGGCTGGTGGCTTGCACATCCTGAATAACACTAAAAAGGCCCAATCGCGTTCTCCTGGGGCGGAAGACAAGCCACATACAGACCAGCGAGTCAAACTCAGCTCATGTTTACTGTGATGCTGGTATTCTCAGACTTGCAGAGTGGAGGGGATGTATGGGTCAGGGAGGGCGGTAGAATGGGCTTTGCACAGTAAATCTTCTGGAGAAATTG
This sequence comes from Calotriton arnoldi, assembly GCA_963921515.1. Classification (NCBI taxonomy): domain Eukaryota; kingdom Metazoa; phylum Chordata; class Amphibia; order Caudata; family Salamandridae; genus Calotriton; species Calotriton arnoldi. The sequence goes on along the minus strand of CAWUFW010026032.1, from coordinate 24,122 downwards.
GGGTTAGAGAGGACAGTGAGGTGACATGGAGCAGTGAATTTGCTCAGTCTTGTAGGCAGGGAGAGTAGCAGGATAAATCCTGGGCAGTGAATGTGTTTGGAGAATTTATTTGGGAACGTAATAAGATATTTATGGACAGTGAATTTGCATGGGATGGTGTGGTGAGGGAGAGTGGTAGAATGCACTTTGAGATGTTAATGCCTTGAGGTCACAGAAGACAGCAGTAGTATATGGTTCTGTCATTTGTTGGGCTCTTGAGTGGGTCTTTCGTCTTTACAAAAACAGTGTATACAACTTAAGCAGAGGTGGCGGCGGAATTATAGTCCTGCCCGCAAAGATTGTTATAAATCGACCCCAAAAGAATATCATAAAGAAATTACAAGAGTGCACTGTTCTTTTTGCCAATGCTATTGCTGCGGCTGAGAATTCATCAAGGGAAATATTAAAAATTCTGAAATCCTACTTGAACCCGGCAGCCTGTAATCCGTCAATTTCGGCCTCCGTTGAGCTGTCAGCAACTGTCCTCTTTCTTTGAGGATAAGATCCTCAGTATTCATGAGGGTTTTACTTCCTCAGCATTCCTCAAAGAGCAGAAGATGTGGGGATGAAACCTATTGTGTCGGCTCTCTGAATATTCTGGGATCTATTTCTTTGGCACAAACATAGCAGGCTTTGCTTTATTGTAAATCTTCCCCTCCCCCCTCCCCACCGACCCAGGCCCACCAGGCCTATTTTCGTGATTTGCAGATTCCATTGCCCCTGCTCTCTACAAGCTCCTTAGTTGTTCGTAAGAGTGAGCTGAGGTTCCTGCTTGTTGGAAGATGGATACAATTTTCCCTCTCATAAAAAGACATCCGCGGATCCTGCTATCTTGTCCAACTATCGCCCCATCTCTCTGCTGCCTGCCCTCACTAAAAGGCTGGAGCGGCTCGTGAATGCTCAGCTGTCCAACGTGCGGAGACAAATAACCGCCTTCATCGTACTCAATCAGGCTTTCGCCCGCAGCACAGCGCTGAAACTGCCCTCCTTGAGGTGATGGAAGTGATTTAACATTTTGGATGAGGGAAAAAGCACAGCTCTGATTTTGCTTGATTTGTTGACAGTATTTGACACCATGCCCTATAGGGTTCTGTTGCAGCGGATGGCTGAGCTGGGTATTGGTGGTTTGGCCAGGCATTGGTTGAAATTTTTCCTGGCAGGAAGAGAACAAGAGATATGGCTTGCTCCCTATTCTTCATCTGGGAAGAGGCTTGAGTATTGAATCCCACAGGGCTTCTCTTTGAGCCCCACTCTATTAAACAACTCTATGGCACCAATAGGTAATCTTATTGGATCGCATGGCCTTGTAACCATTTTATATGTTGACAACACCCAGCTGCTCCTCACTTTTGACTACTCTCCCACTGACAAAGAATAGTCCTTCACCACTTGCCTGAAGGATGTTTTATATTGGATGCATTAGAGCCATCTTCAGTGCAATGCGGATAAACAGAGATTTTATTGTTTGAGAGGGACATAGACCACTGGATAAACAACAGTTGGCCACAAGATCCCCTCCGTTCTTCCTCCTACTCCAGTTGCCAAGAACTTGAGAGTTAAATTAGATGACAAGCTATGTTAAGACTCCCAAATTCGGTGAGAGATGGGTACCTGTTTTTACTTGCTCCAGTCAATGAGGAAAGTTTTGAACAGTTTATCTTTAAGGGCATGCAGAATGGTAATCAATTCACTGATCATTTAAACGTCAAGGCTAGACTATTCCAACTGCCTCTCTCTTTGCGTGCTAGAGTAGATGCTCAGAAAACTCCAGGTAGTGCAAAGCGCAGTGGCCCGCCTCATCCATGGCATATCTAGCAGTGAATCAGCTTCAGGCTACCTTAGTGAACTGCACTGGCTCCCCATTAAGAATAGAATTCTCTTCAAGGCGCTGACCTTTATTCATCAAGCCTTTGGCAAGCACAGTCCTATGTACTTGATTTCCAGGACGTCACATTACAATCCTCTCAGAACTCTCTGCTCAGCTACGGCGCTGCTTGCAGAGGGACCTAGATTCAGTCTGGCTAGGACAGGCGAGTACTACTTCTCGGTACTCGCCAGTAGAGCCTGGAATTGGCTTCCACTATTTCTCTGAATCATTTCACAAGAGACGGTATTCAGGAAAGAGCTTAAAACTCACCTTTTGAGAACTGCCCAGTAAAGCTTGGAATTGGACTATGTCATTTCTCCTCTCCATTTTACAGGATTCGGTTTTCAGGAAAGGGCCTAAAACGCATCTACTTTCTCTTATCCTTTAGCTTGGTACAGATATTCTGGCTAAAAGATCTCAGACTTCATGGCTGCTTTAAGGTTTTATTTATTTTCCTGGTTTCACTTACACACATATAGGATGGATGTTTAGTATGGCATCAAAAATAATAATTTACATATCTCTCAAAATTGATGTTTACCCTATGTACAACATTGCATGTTAGAAGATAAACTTGTTGATAACTGTGAAAATCCAATGGTTCATATTATAATCAAGTTATCAGATATCAATGTATAATGAAGGCTGTTTCTCATGATTTTATACAAAGTTATGTTCTGTGTTGTAATGTACTAATTAGCCAATGCACTCTCCCTACAGAGGTTCTCTGCCTGGCTGCTCAGCCTATGATGAGGTCATATAGAATGTTGAGTGTGTTTGTATTGAAGGGAGAATCAGTTGGTGTGGAAGGGCTGAGCAGCGAGGAGGCTGCTCCTGGTGGGGCACTTTTATGGATCAGAACATCTTCCTTTAACTTGTAACCTATGAAGTAACCTTAAGAATAAATCAACTACCTTTCCCTACAAGACTTGCCTGCGCATCATTCTTCGTTTTAACACTGGCGACGATCTTAAAGAACCTACGTGAGCTACCTTGATTGGACTGGTACTTTGAAACTGAAGAAGCGCATTTAAAAGAAGCAAGCTGGCAGTCCTGAAGCCCCACCAGTGACCTGAAGACCGGTCGGCCCCACCGTGGATGTGCCAGTGCTTGCTGAACTTGGCTAACTGAGTAACTAGACTAACAGAAATTCCTGATATTTCTACAACTCCCTTATGTTTTCCTCATCACTTGTGTCTGGTCAGCCCTAACCTGGACCTGCCAGTTCCTGCTGTTACTACTGTGAGCCTGATGACACCCTGCTTTGGATAATCTGTTCCTGTTTTGCTGCGATGCGTTCCAACTGCCATCCTACCAAGTGCTCCTATTGCTGTTTTAATGGATAAGAGCTGATATTTCTACTTGGTTCCCCTGAGTTTTCAAACTGTTATTGGGAGGATTGGCAGTAACGACTGGTGCTGGGGAATTAGCAGCAGCTGACTGTTTTTGGGAAAACAGACAGACAGGTGTCTAACGTTCATGCGCCACTACTGGACATCTGGTCAAGTATTGTGTGGTGAATTTGGACTTCACGTTGCTTTTCGCTGTTTTCCCCACAGTTTGTCCTGGGAAGAGCGACTAGTTGGAGGAGTCCCCTGAGCCTGTTTTTGAAGTGCCAACACTGTCATCTACAAGGAATCTCCATAGTCCTTGTTTGGAAGGTAACAAGGAAGAGGAGTTCCTTTGTTCACGCTGGGAACTGAGTCGAGAGAGGAGTGTATCTTTTGACACGTTATTGCCACTATACTCTGGTAAGCCTTGATACTTCAGGATATTGTATCTGTGCGCTTACCGTTAAGATCGCTGTGGTGGCGCTTGAATTTGAGTTTTAAATTCGGCACGAGAGCAGCGCTGTTGACGTGTTTGCAGCTGTGAGGGTGGCGCTCGTGCTCTGTTTCAGCTGTCCCTCACGCGCAGCCTTTGAGGTCACGAAAGCGGTAGCAGGTGCCTGTTCTGTGTTCTGCTTGGCCGCACGTCACCATATCTTCACCAGCAGTAAGCCAGCTAGAACATGACTGGAGCCACCCGGCGCTACGTAAGTTTGCGTGCCACCATTTTGACTGCGCTCTGGGTTTCCTTATCGTTTGGAGCCAGCGTTCAACAACCCGGATTTGTGTGGAGCAAGTTGCTTGTGCACGATGTTTATGGAGTCATCTGGGGCAGCGTCAGTCATCGGTCTACAAATCTTCAAGGCAGTAATGTAGTCGATCGACGATTTTCTCAAAATCAGCAATATGACTTGATGTTATGCCACTGAAACCGGTCTTTCGTTTCTCTCGGTCTATGTAATCACTCCTGTGGTTTTTGGAGGAATAACCGTTTCTCTAAAATTACTGATACTCTTCTGGTGAACGTGTTTGATTCCCTTTGACTATGTTTCTGTTCACCAACTTCACGCTGTGTATCCCAGACAGAAGGGTTGGGTTTTAAAAGTAAAAGTCTTGTATGGGGTGCTTCGTTTTTCAGTATTCCTTTATGTTACGCTTTATGGTGCCTTGTATCTCATCTTGCTAAATGTTTTCTTTTGGAATGAGGCTGGTTTTGGTGGGTTGTTTCCTGAGTATGTGCTTGTGAGTTGTCTTTCTCTTGGGAAGTCACTCTGGTTTTCCCTTTGTGTTATTGTGAGAGTGTCTTTATCTCACTGTTGGGGTGGTGGTTGATCCAGTTTTGGGTGCTTGGGGAGGTGTGTTCCCTGTTGCCAGGATTTCTGCAATATTTCTGAGTATGTCTTGGGTTCAAGGATACCCTGGATTGTCGTGGCTTAAGGAAACCAATAGTATGTTGCGAGAGTGTCATGAGTGTGCGCAACTGTGCTAGATTTTCTGAATTCCATGTTGTGGCCAGTATGTCTCGGGTTCAAGGATACCCTGGATTGTCATGGGTTTAAGGATACCCATAGTATGTTGCGAGAGTGTCATGGGTTTAAGGTTACCCTGGATTTGCTTGGGGTTTAAAAGTTACCCTGGATTTACTTTGGGTTTAAATATACCCTGGATTTGCTTTGGGTTTAAAAGGAACCCTGGATTTACTTTGGGTTTAAAGATACCCATATTAGTTTCTAGAGTGTTTTGGGGTTATAATTACCCTGTTTTGGTATGGGTAGAGTCTTATTCCTCTTCTTTGAGGTAGACCTATCCTGCCACTAGTATGTGCAGTTGAGGGTTGTAGATCCCTGTTCTGCCGCAGTCTTGTGCCTTAGTTTATGGCGCAATGGATACTCCGTGTGGTGTGGGTATTTTACCCGCAGTGTTGTGTGAGTTATGGTGGATAGCATCCATCGTTTTTAAGAATGTATTTCTTACCTTGCATTCCTTGTTGTTTATGATCATTATAAGGGGGGAGATGTGTATAATGTTTATTATTTTATGCATCCTCCTTTGCTGTCATTTGTATGTTTTATGCATTTGATTGTTTATGATCATTATAGGAGGGGGGTGATGTATAATTATTTTGTTGTTGATGCATCCTCCCTTGCTGACATGTGTGTTTTATCACCTTCATACATTTTGAATGTTTTCGATCATTATAAGGGGGGAGATGTGTTGTAATGTACTAATTAGCCAATGCACTCTCCCTACAGAGGTTCTCTGCCTGGCTGCTCAGCCTATGATGAGGTCATATAGAATGTTGAGTGTGTTTGTATTGAAGGGAGAATCAGTTGGTGTGGAAGGGCTGAGCAGCGAGGAGGCTGCTCCTGGTGGGGCACTTTTATGGATCAGAACATCTTCCTTTAACTTGTAACCTATGAAGTAACCTTAAGAATAAATCAACTACCTTTCCCTACAAGACTTGCCTGCGCATCATTCTTCGTTTTAACATTCTGCTACCAGGGAATGGTTAGATTTTCCTTTATACTAATGAAACGTCTTGTGGTCTTCAAATGTGCACACTATACGCTCCAAATGTATCGGCTCTCATACACTGCTGGAAGATAACTATTTTCCCACCTCCTGCTGAAACAGTAACTTATATCAGGTGTCCCATCAAGAGCTATAGCCATATTTAGAGTTTGGCAGGTGGGATACTCTGTGACAAACATGACGGATATCCCGTCCACCATATGAAGGTGTCATAAGATATAATGTACTTGTAATATTGTGCATGGGCTATCCGTCATGCTTGTGTTGGATTATCCAATTCACTACACCAAAGGAGAAAAAGGCGGGCGTGAGATATTGGCGCAATGGCGTCCTAGAAGTGGCTCAACCTACCATGACCTCCAATTCCACTTGAACCTAACCACAAAGAATGCCAGAGAACAGAGAGTAAGGCTGCTTATTAAATGTCATTGTCTAAAGACCTTCAAGTATCCAAGAAAATTGGATCGTTTACTTCACCCACAGAATCGTGGCATGTCACATCATCATCATTTTTATTTATATAAAATGACGTGCAGGAGTGCAATTGAATCGCTGGTCGAGAATCCCCAAATTCATGATTTGTCTTCGTAAAATACTACTCAGTGTTGTCGAGTGATGAAAAATTTCGGAAGAGACAAGTATTCTAACGTTATTGGATATTTATTGTTTTTATGTGGTGTAATAGGTTACAATACAAAGCCTAACACCTATGTCTTAAAATTCACAATACTAATGGTGTATGTATTGTGTGAAACATAGATATGAGTCAAGTAATATGATCTATCATTAGGTGGTTACTTCAGTGTCCCCTGTATTTGGTGGGGTCCTCCTGTATGATCATTACCTTACTGTATATTATAAAATGATGGTGTTCTTTCAAATTGTCATCAGTACATTAAAATCTATTATGACAAACAATATGATTTATTAAAAAAAATTATGCTAGTAGAACTTTCTGTAACCCCATGTCCGTAAAAGAAAAAGACACTGGCACCAATACGTTTTGTGTATGTTTTCATCTATTATATAGTTGGTTCCAGCATACTTCATCATTAAGTCCCTAGGAATTAGTTTTCAATCTGTAAATTCAGTGTTTTTGCAAATGCAGCAGTTTGGATTCTGTATTAAACCCAGGACTGTTGACCTTATCAGTTATGTACCACTTAAAATCATCCTCGGTGTGCCGCTTTTCCACAAAGTGTCTCATCAGTTTTGTGGGTTCTTTTTTGCAGCGAAAATTACTGCAGCGTTTGTTAATCTTGGTTTTTGCTAATCTAGTTGTCATTCCTACATATTTCAGATTGCATGTGCAAATTAATATGTATACTACATTTGGTGTGTTACAACTTGTATGATTCTTTATTTCCCCTGGAGGCTTTAGACCTAAGTCCAGCACCTTTTTTTCTATCAGATGGCATCATATGTTACATACATGCTGAATGAACATACATGTGTTTCAAGTACTATATATTACTTTCTTTTAAATCTGATATTGACAACAAATGTGTAAATGATATGGCACGTGAATGTACTTATATACAGTTGAAAATTTCAATAGTATGAAAAAAGGATTTATGATATCAATAAATGTGTTTTTTCCATATATGTTGTCTAAGGTGTTCATACTGTAATAGCCTTATGAGTTATACCAGTATTATTGTATGGAGTTGGCATTGTTAGTCGTTTCTGCTGTTTTATTCTCCTCGTCTGGCCCCTCCAGTATCTGTCCTAAGGGGCCCTCTTTTGTTGAATAGACCATGTGACATAGAAACAGCCTTTTTTCATACACTGTTTTGTTTCATTTCGATCAGAAAAAGACCAATTTTGGTTTTCCAACGCACTACAGCTAGCAGTGAAGTTTACATTGTAGAATATTATCACAGAAAGAAAAATAAAATAACAACTATATCGAAGTTGACCGTCTTAAATCTTAATTTTTAATACATTTTTTACTTATTCAGTGTGTGACTACAAGAAAGTGCCCCCTCACCATGACCATGACACCTCGTTAACACATATTAGGGTTAAGTTAGTGCAGTGAATGAATGTGCATTTTACACACATGCATGAACGCTTGATTTGCAATGAGCATTTGTTTGCAGTGTGTTATGCTCATGATAACAATACACCTAGCACATTATAGTTGTGATATATGTGAGTTGTGGTGTCTACACAACAAACAAGCATTTGCAATGAAATCGGTCTTGCATTTGTGAGAGTTTGAGCTATTGGCATTGTATATAGAATGTCTTTTACCCATGCATTTTGATTTGCAGTGGAGTGGATGTATGTGGTGTGAAGTGGAATTATGTGTGTCGGATTGGAATTGTTAGTTGTGGAATTTTTTGTGGTGGAATTGTGTGTGGTGGAATTGTGTGGTATGTAGTGTATTTGTGAATTGGAATTATGTGGCATGGTGAATAGATAGGGATGAGAGCTGCACAGAATAGTTAGAAAGGAAGATAGAGAGGGATAGGTAGTGTGTGCATGAATTGGTCAAGAGGAGGCAACAGATGCATAAAGAGGGAGCACCTGTGCATGCAGCAGACACCCCAAGAAGAGGAGGAGAGGTTGGGTTTGAGGGAGGGAAACCTTAAAAAAGGCATGGGAAAGACACTGTGCTCGAAGACCTGAAGTGAACCACATGAGAGAGACAGGAAGAGTGTGTTAGAGAGAGGGGTAAGAGATGGTACGAGAGAGAGAGGGGGATGAGTGGGAGGGGCATCTAGACAGGGTGGGGGGGTAGAGGTGGACCAAGGTAGCAGTTTATAGAAGCCAACATTGTGAAACATTCAAAAGATTGTTGTGAATTTCGCACCAATAACTAGCCAATTAAAGAAATATATAATTAATCAGGGCAACCTTGTGAAAAAGTTTGTTTCACACACCTGTCTGCAGAACGTATGCTTTCACGGCAGTACCATCTCTGAGGGCTAACACTGAGCAAGGGAGTGATTATTGGTGGGCACAGCAGGCACCCTACCCCAGTCCCCCTCTCGCCCGTCATGGGACGCCGCAGTGAGCTGATTGGGCTGGAACAAAGAAACATGGACCGGCATATGCATGGGAAGGGTTTCACATTGCTAGAAAATGGCTTATTCCATTATAGGACTTCAAGTCTGCAGCTCAGCATGTCCTTAAACATTTCTAGTTATTAAGACCGACAAGACATGCACACACTGAAATCAATGCCCTCCCCTTTGAGGGCAGCATTAAAAATACTGGAAAACAGTCGCTCACCACAACCCGTACCTCTTCTGCGGCAGCATAGCGCCATAAAGTGTCCCTAAAGGTCACATATTAGGGCTCTCTAAAGCTCCAGAAAAAAAACAATGAAAAAAAAGCAAAGAATGTTGGGTGGTCTCCTAAAGTACACTTGAAAATGTGCAATCCCCATTAATCCTTTTATACCTTTCACAATGGCGCAGAACAGTCTTTTAGCAATCAGCGAAAAAGTTCCAGTTTGAAGCAGTGCCAACCAGTGGCGTAGGAAGGGGGGTGCGGTGGGTGCGGGCCGCCCCGGGTGTCATCACTGAGGGGGGTGACAAAATGGCAAAAATATGTGTTTTAAACACATATTTTTGCCATTTTGTCAAGCCGGGGTGACAAGAAATCACTGAGGGGGGCTACAAAATGGCAAGAATATGTGTTTTAAACACATATTTTTGCCATTTTGTCAAGCCGGGGGTGACAGGAAATTTTCCGCACCGGGTACCACCTGACCTGCCAACTGTGCCGTTCTGATTTTTTTTTTTTAAAGGATACTCGGCTCCCTAGAGAGAGCTTCTTGTTGGTGTACTCATGCTATGTTTTTAGTAAGCGTGAGAAGAATAATGTTTGGAACTGGGAGTGCACACAATATGTTCTGTTTCATAGCAAGACCAGAGGCTAGCACTGCCACAGGCTATTGTCTCAGGTCGATCCCAATCATCATTGCCACACGTCACTTCCACTGATTTCTGCCACAAAGTGCCACATATTTTAAAAGCGAGGATCCGTCGAAGATCTCAAGAACCAACATAATAGAAAGATGTTGCCCAAAACGAGACCTCATTGTTTATGCCCTGCTGCTGAGGAGACACTAGCCACAGACGAACCTGCTAGCCTTATCTGGTTGAGCCACCCTCTCTTTCTTACATAAAACAAGGTGTTGCTGTGCGTCAAATCCTTACAGACGTTTGTTTGTGAGCCCAGTGTAAAACATAGCAGCATAACTCTAAAGATGCAAGCTTGTCACGCCAGTAACATAGCACACGCTGACACAAGCGCAGCTTCACAGCGCTATAAGTGTGGTAACACTATCCCAACTCATCCTTCTCGGGGTACAAAAAACTGTGAGGAATAGAATTGCCACTGGAACGTGTAACTTGATTGTAACGCCTAGAGGCGTGTGGTTATGCAGTGCAGATAACCATAATCCTTTATGGGTTCCGGAGTAGTCAGCTATTCGCTGAAAATGCGCTTCAACACCTTATCAGGGGTAGCAAGCACTATAAATGCAAACCTTTTTCCTTCCACTATCCTTCTCAATCCAAATAACAGACTAACATATCCAGTGCTCATAATTAGTTTCATATTTCACTATACCAATTCACCACTAATCCTTTGTGGGTTCCAGAGCAGCGTGCTACTCGCCGAAAAAGCGCTTCAACACCTCATCAGGGCTAGCAGGCGCTATATAAATGCAAACCTTTTCCCTCTTCTATCCCTCCTCTATCCTTCTCAATCCAAATAACTGACTAACATACCCACCACTCAAATTACTTTTATATTTCACTATACTAATTCACCACTAATCTTTTATGGGCTCCGGAGTAGCGTGCTACTCACCAAAAAAGCGTTTCGACGTCTCGTATGGGGTAGTAAGCGCTATATAAATGCAATTACAGTACAATACAATTACAATCAGGTTCCCAACAGATATCAGTGGCTGACGGTTATTTCCAAGGAACTATAAATTGTGCCACGTTTCAGATGCACAGTGAGAGGTGGTTAGTGGGCCAGTGCACGAGTAAGAAAATGCCCCCGCCCCCTCCTGCTGCTGTATGAATGATAAAATACAGCAATAATCAAGTTCAGGGGGTTTCTCAGGTCTATGAGATCTGGTCCCACTACGCCTGCCGCACTAATGTAAGCCACGCCCAGGCGCGGTCGGTGGTAGGAGTGCCGGTCGGGCGGTGACGTGGGGCGGGGGCGGGGGAGGGGCAGGTTGGGGGTAGTAAACTACGGATTAAGGCCTAATACAGGTAAGTAAACATTTAAATAAGTAAAACGAATTTCGTTGTGAGCGCTGCATCGCCAAATGCGATGCAGTGCGCGCAACGAAATTCGTTTTACTTATTTAAATGTTTACTTACCTGTATTAGGCCTTAATCCGTAGTTTACTACTCCCCACCCTGCCCCTCCCCCGCCCCACGTCACCGCCCGACCGGCACTCCTACCACCGACCGCGCCTGGCCACGCCTCAGCACAATACCACACTCCGAATCCCAGCTCCCCAAGTTCGCCACACTTTGTGGTCCTGGAAACATCCATTTCTCCATATTCACAATTGCTCTTATCTGACAACGTCTAGAGCGCTTAGAAGCCCCGCTTAAAATGAACTGACTATTGTATCTGCTTGTAGATTCAATTCATTTTAAGGGCTGCAGGAGCAATGATTCTTGCTTTAACTGGTGAATTATACATTAGAAAGGGGTGCTGTCAGAACGGGTCTCTGTAGGCAGAACTGAGGTGCTAGGATAAACTTGGAAATCTTATTTAAACTGGGCTCATGAACCCCCCCATCATCCGGGAATAGTCCAAAAGAGCGCGAGGCTAACATTCTGATTGCATAATTCATATGAAGGGAGGGTAGTATTGTGCTTGTGTGGGGGGGTGGAAGGGGCGGAGCAGTATCCGCTGCCACCCCTGGACAATGCAGTAACCAAAAGGTCATCTAACCAGGGTGGAGGCAGGCTCGGTCTAGAACAAGATCTTGGGACATAGATATATGTAAAATAAAATATGAACAAGATAACAACCAGAAAAGTGGGAAAAATTAATTAACCAGTAGCCAATCAACTTTGCCAATACAGAACCAAATAGGAAAAAAAATCAAGATATTTTGCTTACACTTCCATCATTTCACTTGATGACTTGGGAACCAGATTCAAGAAGCGCTTCAGTTCTCCCCGTGCCTACGAAAATAAGCACTCCGATTTCCCGAGGAGGCATTTAGAAAGAAAAGCAGCAATTTTTGGAGAGAGGATGTGGCGTAACATGTAGAGCAGCCGACTTTGGAACAGGGGATACCGGGTTCGTTTCTGCTCGTCGTGCCTACTAAAAAAACAAACCAAAGCAAACAGAAAAGGGAGTGCTACTAAACAAAGAGAAATAGACAAATGAGCAGTAATAAAAGTACCAGTCGCCAGTGGCAAGAACCACCTACGGGAAGGAGGGACAAATGTGAGCAATTAGCCACAGAAAGGAAAGGAATTTTATAAAGCACACACAGGAACAAATGGCAAGCCAGGGGCGTGCTACAAGCCCCTCAGAGGAGACACATCATGTCCCGAAACAGTGCATGCGCTGTCAAAGCGAGACCTGAAAATGGGATTGCTGCCTTTAAATATTTATTCCTTGCAAGATAAATAAAAGTGCTTTTGTCTCCTTCAGGTTTCCAACTGGGAAAAGAAATTACATCATGAGAGCTCTTGCCTTATTAATAGCATAGCTTGAGAGTGTTTGGACAGGGAATATGTAGGGCAGCCCGGACGAAGGCCGTTTGACCTATGTTGGCAAGGAGATGGCCAAAACGTTTTGTCTATGTATACACAAAATGAGGAGATAGTAGGTACATTGTATACCAATAACTATCCATATTATTGTTGTTTGTAATCATATCTGGGTTACCCAATCAATAAAGGAGAAAACTCTATGGGATTACCCAAGATATTTTAAGAGCTGGATCCTTGTCTATATCAAGAACTCCTGACATATGGGGGCCGATTCCGAACTGGGCTGGAAAACTCTCCGACCGAGCCGGATCCGGAGAGTTTTCCGACCGAGCCGGACTCCAGCAGTCCGACCGAGCGAGTACGATGCGGCCGCATGCTGCCGGACTCGACTCGGTCGGACTCCCATTGAAGTCAATGGGAGCCGGTCGTACAACGCGTACACGGGCTCCCATTGACTGAATGGGCACGTCACGAACAGGGGGGCCCCCTACAGTGGGTACGCGTCGGTGCGACCCGCACCGTACATGCATGTTGTCCCCCCTGTGTGCGACTCGCGCGGCTACGCGTGCAGGGGGTTCCGACACGGACCCCCGAAGTCTGGCTCCGACAGCTCTTCTGAGCCAGACGCTACGAGTCGGTAGGGCTGTTCTAAACGCGCATCGTACTTGCTCGGTCGGGTAACGTCTCCATTGCGTGGTGTGAGCCGTGTCCGTACGAGTCGGTCGGAGCGGTTCGGACCCGGGAACGAGTTGGTCGGCGATTTCGCGTGCGCTCGCATCGTACTTGCTCGCGCGGGTGCCCGCACGAATCGGTCGGGAACTAGGCCTCCGAATCGGATCCGGTAAAGCCGAATCCGATTCGGTGCCCTACCGGCCGAGATTGGAACCGGCCCCCTGGTTGGGTCCGCCGTGGTGCTAGTAATCCTACCACGGTGTGGTTAGGTCACCGATGACGAAACATGCCACGATTCTGTGGGTGAGGTAACCTAGCCAATTATCTTGGATACTTGAAGGTTTTTGGAGTGTCCAATATGCCAGACTCCAAATAAGGCCCTAATTATCTTCTACGCTTATAATCTTGCTAACCTCTTACAGCTTATTACTTATCTAGCGGACATACATTTTTAGCAGTGTTCTGCAACCATCGCAAAAGTATTCACACTTCTTTAGCCGTCTTACCAAAATCATTTTACCAACTTACTATTGAAAATGTTAAGGTTTCAAGAACAGCTGGAATCTCTACAGCATGTATTGGCACTTGGCTTGTTCACACTTTGAAGATCGTGTTTAGTGGTGTCAACATAATATTTGGGAAAATAACATTATTTCGCTTTTGGATTTTCATGAATCACCTCTTTCTGGCTTATCGGTGTTGCTGTACTTCTGTTTCTACTTTTCTGGAGAAAATGAGTGCTACATATCCCTGCAAGTCCATGGTCGGAAAATATCTTGGAGCAGGTCTGTTTAAAACCTCCTTAAACATTTGATCCTATCCTCCCACAAAATGCCACACGCACCAGTTATGGCAGCTGTTTTCCCATGCAAAATGTGCAACGAAATGATGAAAGTGTATATTCCTTTGAATAAAATGGAACATTGCCAGTGAGTCTTTATCTGAAGGCATTTCCATTTGTCATTCACCTTGATGAATGTGTGAGGTCTTCACTCTGCCTGATCTCACTACTGCTGATTGGATATCTGTGAGTTTAAAACCTAATGCAGCAGATACAGTACTTTCTCCTGCCTTTCCTGGTTGAAGGGCAACATCTACTTCAGTGATTAACATTCTAAACAGCATGGCAGATGCTCTTTCGTTTCCAAAATCATACATGTAGATCTCGAGAACACTGATCAAAATTTAATATCAGTTTCATCAACACCATCAGTCGCTAAAGTTGTCGGAGTTAAAATGCAACCTGTATCAACTTGCTTTCATTCTACCAATGACTTCAGAGTAAATGCTGATCACAGTTTATTCACAGTCGACACTTCTATTCCCATTCCATCACCATCCACATAAGTTCCAGCGTTTTCTTCCTCTGGTGACTCCTGAATATTTGTATTTTGATTTCTTTACATTTAAAACTGAATAACAACTTTATCACTGAAGACCACTCTGGTCCCAACTTCTTTGCAACTAGAACATTGTCGCTTCATATGTAATCACTATGGGTCATCCACTTTGTCCCTAAAGGTTCCTGCAAATTATTTTGCCAAGCATTTTTTGTTCTGATTTTGTACCCATCGATAGAGATGGGTAGAATTGTCCTTTCCCATCTGCGGTAAGCGAGGCGAAACTGTGGACAATTTTACCATTACCACATCTGTCTCCATCTCATTGGAAAATGGAGGAGGCAAGAGAAATACCCTGTGGAACAAGGATTCCTCTTTCAGGCATTGAGGGATGCAAGGAATTATTGTGCCATCCTTTGTAATTAACTTAACAGTAATTATTTTAAGTTAATTACAAATTACAATGGCTGCCCCCTGTCAGTGACCTTAAAACGAACTTCATCAGAAGGGGAGCTTGTGTGTGGCCCCTGCCTGCAAGTAGAATCCTACAGAGGTCTGGATTACCAAATATGCAAAGTAGGCATCGGCATATGGGCTCCACTCCTTTAAGGGGCCCGCAACAACGGATCAAAGTAATAGTGATTTGATCTTGAAAGAAAATTACAATCAAGCTTTTTAAAATTGCTTCCAATTAGTTTTTGTTTAATAACATTAATAATTGTTAATGTTTAGTCTTGCGCAATAAAATTGGTTTATTAAAATTGTTGGATGGTAAAATTAAAAACATATTAGGAGATAATTTGCGAGGGGGCCCCCAAAATTTCGACTGGCCATAACATGCTCAGCATGGTATGGAATGCCTGTGAGCCTTTCATACCAATAGGCCACATCCTTCAACTGGTCATCTCAAACTCAATCAACCCTGCACTGCAAACCACACATGCCTTGGCCTGATCTGGCCATCTCTTCATGCCCAACCAACACATTGAGTCTAACAAAGCAAAAACAGAAAATCTTCCTTTCCTTCAAGAACTTCTCCACTGCCACATTACAACTCCAACTCAGCTCTCATTTTGACTCCACAACCCCCAACATTGCTTGTCAATAACCTTTTCAATAACTTCAACACATTACTGAAAAATTATGTGAGCTTCCATACACCACTGAAAACACAAATCGTTCAAAACAAAACCATCTGCCCACTGGTACTCTGCAGACATCACCAACATCTATTGCAACATTTGCAAAAAAGAAAGGAGACGTAAGAAAAGCAGATCCCTATGACTTCACACTACTAAAATCTATCTGCTCTACACACAGATGACAACTAAAGCTAAATCATCAACTAAAGCTAAGTACTTACTAAACAGGAGCAGAAATCAATTGAAGCACGCACTGACATATCCCTCCCAAGCCCACCAAGGATGACCTAACTTCATCTATCATCAAAGCCATATCTTGAGAAGCACTCTTCCCACAAGTTTGCTTCATCAGCTACATTCTTTTCCAAGGCGTCTTCCAGTAAACCTTCAAAAAGTGCCTGATCCTCTTATACTATAAGAAACCCTTCTTAATCCCTAATATCTCCTTTACAACTACCAATCATGCTTCAGATCATTCTGCAGTAATGAAACAGCCACTATGCAAATAGATGATAACATCTCCTGGCCATAGGCAAGTATGAGCTATACCTCCTAACAATCCTGGGCCTCTTAGCCTCGGTTGAAACCAACAACCACCCCAACCTCATTCACATCCATCCTTCTGAAAGATACCTACCAGCAATGCCCTGACCTGTTTCTCAGACTACATTTCTAACCCCCACCAACTCATTAAGATGGACACCTCTAGATCTCAGAATCTCCCTGTCATCTCTGAAGTTTCACAGAGATCCCTCCAATCCCCTATCATCTTCAACTTCTACATGGAACCATTCAGAACCCTCCACACCAACAGCAACATCAACATTCAGACATAAGTTAGTGATGCACAATTCTGCATGAAAGTCTTCTCAGTTCTCGACATTCAGCAATGCAAGCACTGCCTCCAATTCATTTGAATGTACATGTACAGAACCTAACTGAAACTCAGCCCCACCAAGACGGAATTCCTGCTATTTACCAATAACAGCAAACTACAATTACTACAAATCTGACTTAATGACATGAACATAGATGGCTCCAACCCACAACTATAAACCAATGCCATGTCCCTGGATTCACTTTCATCACTACCATGTTTCTCAAGGAGCATATTACCAAGACCAACATAGCATAGAACCCAATCTACTTCTTGCACAATATCACACCATTTCTCTCTGAAAGTGACTTCAGACCTGCCATCTAAGGACTTGTACCCTTATATCTGGGTAAAGGAAGCACCATATTCAACGGCCTCTAAACACCACATTAGCCTCCCTGAAAGGCATCCTATATGCCAAAGCTCACCTCATCAAATCATATCTACCCTACACTGATGGAACTCCACCGCCTATATTATGCGCATCATCCTCAAGAACAGCTATATCATGTCTAAGGCCACCACGAAAAGCAATCCTGCCTATCTGGACAAACCAACCATCTCTAGTGGATCATGACACACTCGCAGCTGGGGCATCACTAGCCTGGAGAAAAATAATTTTGAGAAACTAAAAGAACAGGCAAAAGACTTTCTCCATTTAAGCATCTAAAATCAGTGATAGCATTCCCATGACCATCAGAACTGCCCCAGACTTGCTTTAATTTAGGAAAGAGCTAAAGACTCACCTCTTTAACGAGCACTACATCTAAATACCTTATAAACCCCTTACCCTTTACAGACTACTGCACCCCTTTTCCCTCTACTGAGTTAAAAATCTTACATCATCATCTGAACCACTGTTCCTGTAGAGCACAACATTGCTCCTAGCTAGGTCTGTGCGCTACAAATACCTCCATAAACAGATTCATATGTACCGAATATTCCCAGGTCTTCAAAAACAAAGTCCCAAGTGCCCATTAGATTAATACTGAGAATTGCCTCCAGCTCTGTATTGAGATTCCGCCTCCAGCACACTTCCCAGAACTGTTACCACCAATTCCCTGCATTGGGACCCTGTGCAAACCCACCTCATGAGAAGAGTCTGTCTGCAGGAGGAACTTGTACCAAGACACCTAAGTGCTGAGGAGCTATGGACTGAAACCTACTGGAAACTACCCCCTGAAAGAGAGGTTCTTGCTTTAAAGAGGTCAGGTGTTAAGAGGGTATAATTGATCCTCTACCTAGTGGAAGCCACTGAGAAACACTGTTAAGTTCATGGTTTTGTTTAGTATAACTGGACAAGAACATTGTTGCAAAGGTACTGAGGATTTTTCAGCATATCCCTGCAATTCAAAATCTTCAAGCTGCTACGTCAATCTTATTAGAATAAGGATATAAACCAAGCCAAGCATGGAAGTCATCATAAAAAGACAGTGGAAAGTGGTAACTTCACTCATCACAGACTTAAGCAGAGGATTGTCAGGAGCCCATAGCTCCGAAACACCCACAATGTGTTCGGCACACACGCAATACCACCTACAATGGGTTCTGCACACACTCCATACCACCTACAATGGCTTCTGCCCACACTCGATATCAGCTACAATGGGTTCAGCCCACACTCAATACCAACTAGAATGGGTTCAGCCCACACTCAATACCAACTACAATGGGTTCAGCCCACACTCAATACTGCCTACAATGAGTTCGGCTCACACTCACTCAATACCACCTACAATGGCTTCTGCCCACACTCGATATCAGCTACAATGGGTTCAGCCCACACTCAATACCAACTACAATGGGTTCAGCCCACACTCAATACTGCCTACAATGAGTTCGGCCCACACTCACTCAATACCACCTACAATGACTTCGGCCCACACTTGATACCACCTACAATGGGTTCAGCCCACACTCAATACTGCCTACAATGAGTTCGGCCCACACTCACTCAATACCACCTACATTGGTTTCGGCCCACACTCGACACCTCCTGCAATGGATTCAGCCCACACTCGATACCTCCTACAATGGGTTCAGCCCACACTCTATACCACCTACATTGGTTTCGGCCCACACTCGACACCTCCTGCAATGGGTTCAGCCCACACTCAATACCTCCTACAATGGGTTCAGCCCACACTCTATACCACCTACATTGGTTTCGGCCCACACTCGACACCTCCTGCAATGGGTTCAGCCCACACTCAATACCTCCTACAATGACTTTGACCCACACTCAATACCACCTACCATGGGTTCAGCACACACTCTGCACCACCTCGCAGGAGCTTAATTGGCAATAAATATGAACTAATTGAAGACTGGACAATTGCGAACTGCTTTTTTCTTCTTTTTGTCATGGCGTGGCGATCATATATCCCTGTATCTTAATAAAAAAGCTTTTCAGCTGCAGTAACATGACATTCAGTTATTCATTCTCAGTAAATTATTAATGCTTTGCAGTAAATGCTCCTGAAACTCTACTCTTTCCACAGGCCCAATCACTAAGCTATGATGTGTTATTATTTTTTCATTTCTAAGCCTTGAAAAAACAGTGAAAAACGATTAATTAATGACATGCCATGTTCACTCGTTTGACTGAAATCATACTAACCTTCATACCAAATGGGACTGTGTGTCTAAGCAGTGTCCTTTACTGGGAGCAAGGTTCCCAGTTTTCTGTTTTTACTGATTTTTACTTATAAATACAGATGAAAAACAATTCGTTTCCTTTCAGAAAAAATGCATTTTAATAAGCATGCCAGGCTCTCACTAGGCTTCCAAACCAAGGGCTCTAAGGAAAAACAGAAGAGAATTGTGTCAAAAAATAGGAAATGCCCACACAATCTGGGTCACTTTCTCTCTATCTTCTCTCCATCCTCTCTCTCCCTCCCTGCCTGTCTCTCTCTTGAAACCTCCAGCGCCTGCTGTAATTTCCCTCAGGGATCCGGGAAAAGTGACAGAGGCACCAGGAGCTGCCCTGGGCTTCCAAAACAGGCATGTACGAGCTTCAGCCCACCCGGGAAATGCCCGGTGGAATAAAAGGCCTGTCCGGGCCTGGTTGAGCTAAAACTAATCATAACAAGGATAAACAATCTTCCTGCTTGCACTTGCTTGTGATCCTGCCGAAGACTGGGTGGACATGTTTGTGCAGGAATAACTTCGCTACGTCAAACCCAAATGCACGGTGCCCAGTTATTAGAGGTGGATATACCAGGGCCGAAGATAACGATTCCAGTAGTTATCTCCCCTACCCCCAAACTCCACCCTCCAACCCCTCCACCCTACCCCATCATCACCACCCATTTACAGGCAACACAAGTCTTTTGGCCTAGAATGGGAAATACTATGTCAGACCCTGAATTACAAATTCCAATACTCTGTAGCCAATTTCAGGCTTTTTCAGCAGACAGTTTCCAACTGCTTGGAGCAGGTGGATAACATTCACAAAAACACATTTGGGGGGATATGTACAAGAAAATGTCGGAGCTTGGTGTAACGCCAAATTTGGCAACGCCGCACGCCAATATTTTCAAAACGTAGAAATGCACCGTATTTACAAAAATACAGCGCACCCCTGCGTTTCCCCTAGTGCAGGTGCCAAAAAAGCTCCCTAGCGCAGGCACCCTTGCGCCATGTTGCAAGGGTGAAGGCGCTGCAGGGGTGATTGCTTATGTGCAGGAAGGGGTCACCTTCCTGTACATAAACAATCTTTAAAGGCAATTTGCTGTTTCTATGTGTGCTGCAGAATGCAGCACATATAGTAAGAGCAAAATACGAGGAGAAATTATTAGTTTCTCCTCATATCGCCATCCTAAGACTAGGTTTTACCTGGCCTTAGTTTTTGGTGCTGCCCCATCCTTGTAAATATGGGGCAGCGTCAAAAAGTGATGGGTGTTGCGGTGGAACACCCACTGCAACACCCATTGCCCGCCCCTTTGCTGCAGCGGACTGCTACGGAAAGGGGCATATTTACAAGGTGGCGTTAAGCCACAGCTTAACACCACCTTGTAAATGTGGGGTATGGATCAACGCCACCGGAGTGTCAGAAAAAGTGACGCTCCAGTGGCTTTAAGGGCTCTTTATCAGGCAGAGCAATAACACCCCTAGGGATAGAGCTCTGCTCGCCTCGTGATGGGCCCCTGTCAGCCAGCAACTTTCACACGAGCCCTTCATTTCGCAGTTACTTGATATAGTGCAAAAACACCTCTGTTATCCTAGCGTTAATTTACATTACTCGTGAAAAACAAATGTGGAAAAATACGCCTTACTACTGTCTTTTTCCAGGAACTAAAATGTATCTTAAATTAAATGTAGATAAAAAAATACATAAGCCTAAATATAGAATGAAAATTGGAAAAAAAAATACCATGAAACCTGAAGCCTCAGTGATGAGGAGGTGTTTTGCATCACACTCTAAGATTATGTACTTTGCCCGTATGCACGACCATCCTGTATTAGCCACAACTGTGTGCCACCATCCACTGGTAGCACCCACATGAAGGAAGCTGGTAGTAATTAAAGCAGATCATTTTTACAGAGAAACTGGAAGCGTCTGGTCGCACAATATTTAGGAAACTCAGAGGCACTGATCTAAAGTTGTAAAAATTGAAATTCAAATGAAGATTAGTCATGCATGGCGATTCTTGCTATCTTGGGCCCACATCCATGCTAGCATTTTTCCTGCCTGCACACGAGATAAACCACCCTACGGGACCAGGGGGTGGGGGCCAGTGTTACTGCAGTCTTCTGCTAACTATGCATCTTGAACCAACACACAGCCACTAGAACTGTACCACACATGACAGGCAGGGAGGACCATAGGCCTAGCATCTGGCGGCTCCTCCGCTAAGGTGGAGGAGCATCGCCCCACTGCTCAAAAGGGAAAATAAAATGATAATAACATATCATTATTATCATTTTATTTTCCCTATTGCTGGCCAGAGTAGGGGAGGAGTGGTTTGCACTCCCAAAGTGCACATGAACTGTTTGGTCAGCCCTCTTGGGCTGACCAAACAGTTCATGCACACTTTGCATGTTCCTACTAGGCTGCATTACACAGCCTGGTCAGGAACATGCATAGGCTCCCTCTTCCCGTCTGAGCGCTGATCCACGGCGCTCAGACCAATGCAGCGTTGTGATTGGCTCAGGGGAGCCTGTCTGCTCGGGTGCTTCCTGCTGTCGGCTGGGACAGGAAGATTAAGAGGACGAGGACGGAGGACGGGGGAGAAAAAAGCACAATGAAAGAGGTGCCAAGGTGCCAAGGATCTGAGGCTCAATACCCCTAAGCTTCCTAGGATGCAATATCCCACAAATCTTAAAGACACAACGTGATCCAGCACTCCAATCAATGTAAATCAAACATAATATTAAGTATAAAAGAATTCATATTCATTCAGCAGGTCTTGTTCCAACTTTCTTTATTCAAATTCTTCTTAAAACGACCGTAGCCAACGCGTTTCGTCCTAAAAGGACTTCTTCAGGGCAAAGGCAATATGGTGAGTCTTTCTCAACAATCATCAATGGATGTCTATATGGAGTCCCTTTTCCTTGGGTAAGTATCAGTGAGGCCTCGTATGATTCAAGAAACATCACATCAAGGAACATATAATTTCCCTCCTGGTTCCCGGTCTGATTTGTGTCATCTATCCATGTACAGCATTACGTATTAGCCCATTGCAGTTTGCAACCAAATGTCAAGCCGCTCCCGTCGTGTAGCCAAATCGTCATGAAGGACGGAGGAGAGGCGGCGGCCGGCCATTGAAGGTAAGTCCATTTTTTTAAATTGCATTTCCCCCTGACCCGCCCCACCACCCCCGTCCAGTAGCAGCCGCTACGGTATATTTTACCATCCATAGGTATATAAATCAACTCAGCTAGAAGGGTTTGTGGAGCACATCGTAATATTCCATTTTGTAGTCTGGGTGCTCTCGTATATGGTCTTCGAAGATGCACAAGTGGCTGCGGAGTAAGAGGGAGGTGAAGTCATCTTGGTGCATCATTTTATATTAAAGGGTGCAGTTTATATCTCAGTGCCTGGTTGATTGTAGATTCTTCCCAAGCAGTAGCCAATGCTTCAGTAGACCGGGAGTCAGCTCCGAGCTTATGGGCCAAGCCTGGTGCCACTGTGACACGGGAAGTAGACAGCAGTAGTTGTCTGGATTCAAGCTATTCCATCACACCTAGAGATATGCAAGAGCATATTCCTTGGTGCTGGGATGTCAATTTACTCCTCATGATAATGGTTTCTCAGTTTATTTATTGTATGATGTTTCTTTCATGACTTTTTCTGTTTTTGGGTGAAGGGCTTTATTTGCAAGTACGAAGACTTAAAGTTCCAGAATATCAGCCTTTAAGCCAGGGCTAGCCCTCTGGATCAAATTATGTATTTAATAAATCCACCTGGTGTCCCTTGCCTGGGTGAGCTCCTATTCACGAGGACACAACACAACAAGGTCTTTTCCCACAGCGTGAATGATTCCCCCACTGGTGGCACCAACTTAAAAGGGTGGTTTGTTGGTTTGACGGTAACCAGGACAGGAATAGGCATATGCCCTATTACACACTGCAAATGGATAAGTGTGTTAAAAGATCTGTGTGTTCACAGACCACCCGCGTGTTTATTGCTGGTTCTAAGATACCAGCTTCTTACATAAACTCTTATATCTTATGCCTGCACCTTATTCTCCAGGTCCAGGAACCCACTAATAATCACCGTACACCAATAATGACTCTAACTTTCCTAGGTACACCAAAAATGACTCTCACCTGGCTGGGTATGCCAATAGTGACTCTTACTTGGCTGGTGACCTCCAGAAAGACACGTGTCACAGTCCCACATAAGACATGTATCAGGGTCCTTTGGTGAAAACATAGATCAATTCTCTAACACACACAGGGGCATATGTACAAGGAGTTAACGCCGCCTTAGCGGGACTTCTCCAACGGTTTTGCAGCGAGATTTTTATCACCTTATGTACAAGCTGCCGCTAACCTCTGTTAGCGGCAATTTTCCGGCTAAAACGTCCATTCTATAGATCGCCACTTCTGTTAGCGATAATGACATGCAAGGGAGGCATGCCAGTGCAAAAACGGCCGCTAACCCCACTTCGCGATATTTACAAGGGGATTCCTGAACTTTGGAGGACCAAAAAAACTGGCGCTAACTGCAGTTAGAGGCAGTTTCTTAAGACCAGAAAATAGCTGGTCTTAAAATTGGAGAAAACACTTGGGGCCTCTTTTCAGCAGGTTTTGGTGCTGGACAGCGCTGCAAGCAATGTTGCTGCGCTGCCCTGCAACAAAACTACAGGGCAGGAATGCGCACCATCAATAAGATAGTGCGCATTCCTGGGCCTCAGTCATGAAAAGTGTTGCAGCGCTGCGACAAGACAGCGTTCCAACACTTTTAACTACCCCCTTCTTGTGACACCATGGATGCACTGTATTCACTGGACAGCGCTCCATTACGCAAGTAATGACAGATACGTCTGGAATCCTGACGTATCTGTCTGCGCTAAAGTCACGCATTGCTGCAGTCGTGTCACAACCATGACGCAACTCCAGCAATGCATGGGGCCAACCTATCCCTGTAGCACTGTGT
>CAWUFW010026031.1:0-37541 GCA_963921515.1 Calotriton arnoldi | reverse complement strand
CACATGCTTCTGGGTGGGGTGCTCCATCCTGCTGAGGGTGTGAGAGGGGGCCTGTTGGGAGTTGTTGTGCTGCCTCCAGATACACATTCCCCATCCCTGTGAAGATGGCTACCTACCTGTTAGGTGGTGGGGGAGCGTTCAATGGCTGACACATGCTTCTGGGTGGGGTGCTCCATCCTGCTGAGGGGTGGGAGAGGGGGCCTGTTGGGAGTTGTTGTGCTGCCTCCAGATACACATTCCCCATCCCTGTGAAGATGGCTACCTACCTGTTAGGTGGTGGGGGAGCGTTCAATGGCTGACACATGCTTCTGGGTGGGGTGCTCCATCCTGCTGAGGGGTGGGAGAGGGGGCCTGTTGGGAGTTGTTGTGCTGCCTCCAGATACACATTCCCCATCCCTGTGAAGATGGCTACCTACCTGTTAGGTGGTGGGGAGCGTTCAATGGCTGACACATGCTTCTGGGTGGGGTGCTCCATCCTGCTGAGGGGTGGGAGAGGGGGCCTGTTGGGAGTTGTTGTGCTGCCTCCAGATACACATTCCCCATCCCTGTGAAGATGGCTACCTACCTGTTAGGTGGTGGGGAGCGTTCAATGGCTGACACATGCTTCTGGGTGGGGTGCTCCATCCTGCTGAGGGGTGGGAGAGGGGGCCTGTTGGGAGTTGTTGTGCTGCCTCCAGATACACATTCCCCATCCCTGTGAAGATGGCTACCTACCTGTTAGGTGGTGGGGGAGCGTTCAATGGCTGACACATGCTTCTGGGTGGGGTGCTCCATCCTGCTGAGGGGTGGGAGAGGGGGCCTGTTGGGAGTTGTTGTGCTGCCTCCAGATACACATTCCCCATCCCTGTGAAGATGGCTACCTACCTGTTAGGTGGTGGGGAGCGTTCAATGGCTGACACATGCTTCTGGGTGGGGTGCTCCATCCTGCTGAGGGGTGTGAGAGGGGGCCTGTTGGGAGTTGTTGTGCTGCCTCCAGATACACATTCCCCATCCCTGTGAAGATGGCTACCTACCTGTTAGGTGGTGGGGGAGCGTTCAATGGCTGACACATGCTTCTGGGTGGGGTGCTCCATCCTGCTGAGGGTGGGAGAGGGGGCCTGTTGGGAGTTGTTGTGCTGCCTCCAGATACACATTCCCCATCCCTGTGAAGATGGCTACCTACCTGTTAGGTGGTGGGGGAGCGTTCAATGGCTGACACATGCTTCTGGGTGGGGTGCTCCATCCTGCTGAGGGTGGGAGAGGGGGCCTGTTGGGAGTTGTTGTGCTGCCTCCAGATACACATTCCCCATCCCTGTGAAGATGGCTACCTACCTGTTAGGTGGTGGGGGAGCGTTCAATGGCTGACACATGCTTCTGGGTGGGGTGCTCCATCCTGCTGAGGGGTGGGAGAGGGGGCCTGTTGGGAGTTGTTGTGCTGCCTCCAGATACACATTCCCCATCCCTGTGAAGATGGCTACCTACCTGTTAGGTGGTGGGGAGCGTTCAATGGCTGACACATGCTTCTGGGTGGGGTGCTCCATCCTGCTGAGGGGTGGGAGAGGGGGCCTGTTGGGAGTTGTTGTGCTGCCTCCAGATACACATTCCCCATCCCTGTGAAGATGGCTACCTACCTGTTAGGTGGTGGGGGAGCGTTCAATGGCTGACACATGCTTCTGGGTGGGGTGCTCCATCCTGCTGAGGGTGGGAGAGGGGGCCTGTTGGGAGTTGTTGTGCTGCCTCCAGATACACATTCCCCATCCCTGTGAAGATGGCTACCTACCTGTTAGGTGGTGGGGGAGCGTTCAATGGCTGACACATGCTTCTGGGTGGGGTGCTCCATCCTGCTGAGGGGTGTGAGAGGGGGCCTGTTGGGAGTTGTTGTGCTGCCTCCAGATACACATTCCCCATCCCTGTGAAGATGGCTACCTACCTGTTAGGTGGTGGGGAGCGTTCAATGGCTGACACATGCTTCTGGGTGGGGTGCTCCATCCTGCTGAGGGGTGGGAGAGGGGGCCTGTTGGGAGTTGTTGTGCTGCCTCCAGATACACATTCCCCATCCCTGTGAAGATGGCTACCTACCTGTTAGGTGGTGGGGGAGCGTTCAATGGCTGACACATGCTTCTGGGTGGGGTGCTCCATCCTGCTGAGGGGTGGGAGAGGGGGCCTGTTGGGAGTTGTTGTGCTGCCTCCAGATACACATTCCCCATCCCTGTGAAGATGGCTACCTACCTGTTAGGTGGTGGGGGAGCGTTCAATGGCTGACACATGCTTCTGGGTGGGGTGCTCCATCCTGCTGAGGGGTGGGAGAGGGGGCCTGTTGGGAGTTGTTGTGCTGCCTCCAGATACACATTCCCCATCCCTGTGAAGATGGCTACCTACCTGTTAGGTGGTGGGGGAGCGTTCAATGGCTGACACATGCTTCTGGGTGGGGTGCTCCATCCTGCTGAGGGTGGGAGAGGGGGCCTGTTGGGAGTTGTTGTGCTGCCTCCAGATACACATTCCCCATCCCTGTGAAGATGGCTACCTACCTGTTAGGTGGTGGGGGAGCGTTCAATGGCTGACACATGCTTCTGGGTGGGGTGCTCCATCCTGCTGAGGGTGGGAGAGGGGGCCTGTTGGGAGTTGTTGTGCTGCCTCCAGATACACATTCCCCATCCCTGTGAAGATGGCTACCTACCTGTTAGGTGGTGGGGGAGCGTTCAATGGCTGACACATGCTTCTGGGTGGGGTGCTCCATCCTGCTGAGGGGTGGGAGAGGGGGCCTGTTGGGAGTTGTTGTGCTGCCTCCAGATACACATTCCCCATCCCTGTGAAGATGGCTACCTACCTGTTAGGTGGTGGGGGAGCGTTCAATGGCTGACACATGCTTCTGGGTGGGGTGCTCCATCCTGCTGAGGGGTGGGAGAGGGGGCCTGTTGGGAGTTGTTGTGCTGCCTCCAGATACACATTCCCCATCCCTGTGAAGATGGCTACCTACCTGTTAGGTGGTGGGGAGCGTTCAATGGCTGACACATGCTTCTGGGTGGGGTGCTCCATCCTGCTGAGGGTGTGAGAGGGGGCCTGTTGGGAGTTGTTGTGCTGCCTCCAGATACACATTCCCCATCCCTGTGAAGATGGCTACCTACCTGTTAGGTGGTGGGGAGCGTTCAATGGCTGACACATGCTTCTGGGTGGGGTGCTCCATCCTGCTGAGGGGTGTGAGAGGGGGCCTGTTGGGAGTTGTTGTGCTGCCTCCAGATACACATTCCCCATCCCTGTGAAGATGGCTACCTACCTGTTAGGTGGTGGGGGAGCGTTCAATGGCTGACACATGCTTCTGGGTGGGGTGCTCCATCCTGCTGAGGGGTGGGAGAGGGGGCCTGTTGGGAGTTGTTGTGCTGCCTCCAGATACACATTCCCCATCCCTGTGAAGATGGCTACCTACCTGTTAGGTGGTGGGGAGCGTTCAATGGCTGACACATGCTTCTGGGTGGGGTGCTCCATCCTGCTGAGGGTGGGAGAGGGGGCCTGTTGGGAGTTGTTGTGCTGCCTCCAGATACACATTCCCCATCCCTGTGAAGATGGCTACCTACCTGTTAGGTGGTGGGGAGCGTTCAATGGCTGACACATGCTTCTGGGTGGGGTGCTCCATCCTGCTGAGGGGTGGGAGAGGGGGCCTGTTGGGGGTTGTTGTGCTGCCTCCAGATACACATTCCCCATCCCTGTGAAGATGGCTACCTACCTGTTAGGTGGTGGGGGAGCGTTCAATGGCTGACACATGCTTCTGGGTGGGGTGCTCCATCCTGCTGAGGGGTGTGAGAGGGGGCCTGTTGGGAGTTGTTGTGCTGCCTCCAGATACACATTCCCCATCCCTGTGAAGATGGCTACCTACCTGTTAGGTGGTGGGGAGCGTTCAATGGCTGACACATGCTTCTGGGTGGGGTGCTCCATCCTGCTGAGGGGTGGGAGAGGGGGCCTGTTGGGAGTTGTTGTGCTGCCTCCAGATACACATTCCCCATCCCTGTGAAGATGGCTACCTACCTGTTAGGTGGTGGGGAGCGTTCAATGGCTGACACATGCTTCTGGGTGGGGTGCTCCATCCTGCTGAGGGTGTGAGAGGGGGCCTGTTGGGAGTTGTTGTGCTGCCTCCAGATACACATTCCCCATCCCTGTGAAGATGGCTACCTACCTGTTAGGTGGTGGGGGAGCGTTCAATGGCTGACACATGCTTCTGGGTGGGGTGCTCCATCCTGCTGAGGGTGTGGAGAGGGGGCCTGTTGGGAGTTGTTGTGCTGCCTCCAGATACACATTCCCCATCCCTGTGAAGATGGCTACCTACCTGTTAGGTGGTGGGGGAGCGTTCAATGGCTGACACATGCTTCTGGGTGGGGTGCTCCATCCTGCTGAGGGTGTGAGAGGGGGCCTGTTGGGAGTTGTTGTGCTGCCTCCAGATACACATTCCCCATCCCTGTGAAGATGGCTACCTACCTGTTAGGTGGTGGGGAGCGTTCAATGGCTGACACATGCTTCTGGGTGGGGTGCTCCATCCTGCTGAGGGGTGGGAGAGGGGGCCTGTTGGGAGTTGTTGTGCTGCCTCCAGATACACATTCCCCATCCCTGTGAAGATGGCTACCTACCTGTTAGGTGGTGGGGGAGCGTTCAATGGCTGACACATGCTTCTGGGTGGGGTGCTCCATCCTGCTGAGGGGTGTGAGAGGGGGCCTGTTGGGAGTTGTTGTGCTGCCTCCAGATACACATTCCCCATCCCTGTGAAGATGGCTACCTACCTGTTAGGTGGTGGGGGAGCGTTCAATGGCTGACACATGCTTCTGGGTGGGGTGCTCCATCCTGCTGAGGGGTGGGAGAGGGGGCCTGTTGGGAGTTGTTGTGCTGCCTCCAGATACACATTCCCCATCCCTGTGAAGATGGCTACCTACCTGTTAGGTGGTGGGGGAGCGTTCAATGGCTGACACATGCTTCTGGGTGGGGTGCTCCATCCTGCTGAGGGGTGGGAGAGGGGGCCTGTTGGGAGTTGTTGTGCTGCCTCCAGATACACATTCCCCATCCCTGTGAAGATGGCTACCTACCTGTTAGGTGGTGGGGGAGCGTTCAATGGCTGACACATGCTTCTGGGTGGGGTGCTCCATCCTGCTGAGGGGTGGGAGAGGGGGCCTGTTGGGAGTTGTAGTGCTGCCTCCAGATACACATTCCCCATCCCTGTGAAGATGGCTACCTACCTGTTAGGTGGTGGGGGAGCGTTCAATGGCTGACACATGCTTCTGGGTGGGGTGCTCCATCCTGCTGAGGGGTGGGAGAGGGGGCCTGTTGGGGGTTGTTGTGCTGCCTCCAGATACACATTCCCCATCCCTGTGAAGATGGCTACCTACCTGTTAGGTGGTGGGGGAGCGTTCAATGGCTGACACATGCTTCTGGGTGGGGTGCTCCATCCTGCTGAGGGTGGGAGAGGGGGCCTGTTGGGGGTTGTTGTGCTGCCTCCAGATACACATTCCCCATCCCTGTGAAGATGGCTACCTACCTGTTAGGTGGTGGGGGAGCGTTCAATGGCTGACACATGCTTCTGGGTGGGGTGCTCCATCCTGCTGAGGAGTGTGAGAGGGGGCCTGTTGGGAGTTGTTGTGCTGCCTCCAGATACACATTCCCCATCCCTGTGAAGATGTCTACCTACCTGTTAGGTGGTGGGGGAGCGTTCAATGGCTGACACATGCTTCTGGGTGGGGTGCTCCATCCTGCTGAGGGGTGTGAGAGGGGGCCTGTTGGGAGTTGTTGTGCTGCCTCCAGATACACATTCCCCATCCCTGTGAAGATGGCTACCTACCTGTTAGGTGGTGGGGAGCGTTCAATGGCTGACACATGCTTCTGGGTGGGGTGCTCCATCCTGCTGAGGGGTGTGAGAGGGGGCCTGTTGGGGGTTGTTGTGCTGCCTCCAGATACACATTCCCCATCCCTGTGTAGATGGCTACCTACCTGTTAGGTGGTGGGGGAGCGTTCAATGGCTGACACATGCTTCTGGGGGCCTGGTGTGTGTTGTCTGTGCACATGCAACCCAGTTGATTTTGTTTAGCTTTGTGCTTTATCAGGTTGAGTGGTGGTTACATCTGTGTGACTTGTTTTGGGTATTGTGGGTCAGACGAATGTCCTTTGGCCTAGGGGTTGTGGGTTTGAAGTTGTGCAAGACGGTACATGGCAATGTGATGATATTCATTGGTTTGTACTTACCAGCTTCCAGTCCCCGCGGATTCCTTCAAGACTCTCTGGATGTAGGATTCCAAGGACCTTCTCCTCCCACGGACTGTATGGTTTGGGTGGGATGGGAGTGCCTCCACCAGTCCCGTCAGCCAGCTGACGGTTCTTGGCCCTCTTCCTCTTCACCACGGTCTTCAGGTCATGCCACCACTTCTGTATTTCCTGCTTGATGCGGGGGGTGGTCCCTACTGCATTGACCTTATTGACTATCCTCACCCACATTTGGGTTCTTGTGGCTAATGGGGTGTGTTGGACCATGTTGCCATTGAGTTGTGGTTCAACTCTTATTATCTCATCTACCATGACTGCAAGCTCTGAATCAGTGAATGTTGGCATTTTGTGTGGTGCCATGGTGTGTGCTGTGCAGATGTTGTGTGGTGCAGTTGTGTGGGTGTTGTGGGTGTTGTGGGTGGTGTAGGTGGTGTGTGTGTTGTGGTGGTGATGTGTGCAGCTTTGCCTCTCCTTTGTTCTCTGGGGTTGGGACCTTCAGTTGTGGAGTGTAGCAAAGGATTGTGGTCAGGGAGGGGCTGGTTTTATGCTCGGCTATGGGGGTGTGGCAAGCTGGTATGTTGCTGTCAGGTGTGTTGTGTGTGTTGTCCTGTGATTGGTTATTTTGAAATTCCTGGGGCTGTTGTCATTGGGCACTTTTGGTTTGTATTGGGACAGATCTACTTCACTGTGTGCATTGTTTGTATTTTTTTCGTGTTTTTCTACGTCCGCCATTTTTTTTGCGGATCCTCCGCAGCGGTTCTTCGGCAGCGGTGGCTATGCTGCAGCCCTTCCGCCGCCTATCGGATTCATCACTGTTCGCGCACGATGCGGTCGGATTCATAGGTAGGTACCATGGTGGTAACGGGGATGTCATAATGTCACGGGCGGTTACTCCGTGTGCATGGCGGCGGTTCTTGGCTTTTCCGCTGAGTATCCGGCCGTTGCGGTCGGATTTTCAGCTGGTCCGGCGAGTGCGGGCGGTTTTACGTTGTCTCCCACCGCCGCGGACGGATTATTCTGCCGGTTCATCGTAATGTATCCAGCGTTTTTCCCGTTGGCCATGCGGGCGGTTTTTTGCCGCCACCATGGCGGTCGGTATGCTTTTCCGACCGCCATCGTAATCGACCCCCAGGTCTCTTGACTTGCACCCAGTCCCCCACTTCAATCCAGGGAAGTTTCACACCATGCTTAGTATCATAGTACATTGTACTTTTATTACCTTTCATTTCCATCGTTTTCTGTACTGATTCCTTTGACCACGACTCCACCCCCATAACAAATAACCATCCATGATTGTATTTAGATCTGGGCTTCTGTCCCTGCATAATCACGATTGGTGGTGGTAACCCAATTGCATTATTACTTGTGACACAATAAGCCCAGATCGTCTTACCCATTTGTGTATTCCAATCACCAATTTTTCCCATGGCTAACTGAACTGGGCCCTTCAAAATACGGTTAATTCTCTCCACCATTCCGTTGCCACTGGTATTGTATAATGATGTGGTCCTATGTTTTATCCCAAGCCTTCCAAAATACGTTTTACCTTTGTTGGAAAGAAATTGAACACTGTTGTTACTTATATCAGATGCAGGAATGCCCTCATAAATGAAGGTGTCATCCAAAAATTCTAGTAAAAATCTGTATCAGCCTTATCAACCACTTTCACAACTGGCCAACGTGAAAATAAATCAATTAACACAATCAGATACTTTTGCGGATCACCTGTGGGACCCATAATGTCAAACACCACGGTATCCAATGGTTCCTTTGGGAAAAATCCATCACTCATAAGAGGACGCAAAGTATGTAATGACTAATCCGCAGTGGAGCATGCACCACACTCTCTCACCACTCTTTCTGCAGCCATTTCCAACCTAGGCCACCAAACAATTTCTTTAGAACAGATTTGATTCTGACAATACCAGAAGGCCCTTATTGCACTATTCCACAATCATTTCACGTAACCCTCCTGGAGGAATAATACTGTCTCCTCTTGACAAGATGCCATCATTAACTGTCAATTCTGACCTCACTTCCCAATGAGGTCTGACCAGTGTGTTGGCTCCTTTCTAGGCCACCCATTCATCACATACAATAATACTTTCTGTAGAACCTAATCATTCAGGTATTCCGTATCCATTAATTCTCATTAATGGCAGAATAACCCTGACTGTGAATCAAAGCCACTTGGAACCCATTCCATGTTTCATCTTTGCACTTTTCTAGCATGACTGGCATTCTTAAAAGGAAATCTGCTGCCACAACATTTATCTTTCCCAGGAGTGTAAAACAATTTGTTTGTAAAATTTTGCATGTGCATTGAAATATTGGTCAGTCTTGATGATGCATTAGCTGAACCTTCAGTTGTTAACATTTTAACTAAGGGTTTGTGGTCACGGCGAATTGTACATGATTTTCCCCAAATTAATGATTTGAAATGCTCCAAGGCCCATGTGCAAAAGAGCGACTCCCTTTCAATATTCAGGTATTTCTCCTTACAGGGTGACAAAGATCTGGAAGTATACGCTATTATAAGTTCTTTGCCTTTGAAGTCCTTCTGAGACAAAACTGCCCCTAAAGCCTTATTGCTAGCATTAGTAGGAATGATACTATCCACTGAAGGGTAAAAAATTCTCAAGGCTGTTGCATAAGTTATTGTCGTCTTGATGATTTTGAAATCATTGTCACAATTCGGGGACCAAAAAAAGTATGATCCTTCTTAAGCAACTGGTGAATATTGCATGTTTTGTCTGCAAAATTGAGACTATATTTCACACAAAACTCAGCCATCAGCAAAAATTATCTTACATCCTCCTTACTAGTTGGTATAGGTGCGTTCTCAATGGCTGTCACTAAGGTGGGTTTGGGTTTGACTCTCAGCTCATCAGACATGTCCCAAATAGGTAACACTTTGACTTACGAATTTTCATTTAGAATACACTATGGTAAGACCCCTTTGTTCCAAAATCCTCAAAACCTTCAATAATCTAGTCTCATGTTCTTCTTTACTAGAGCCAAATACCAAGATGTCATCTTGAAAGGAAGCTACCCCCTGTTGTTTACTAAATAGTTGGAACTTTAAGTGCTCAAACATAACAGCAGTCGATGCGAGGCCAAAAGGCATGCACCTAAATTGGTAGTAGCCAAAAGGGGTGATGAAGGAGATTGATTTCATGGATTCTGGTGGCAAGGAAACCTGGTGGTAATCATAGGACAGGTCTATTGTGCAGAACCATTTTGCATCTTTCAAACAAGTGATCATTTCATTTATTTTAGACAAGGGAAATCTGTCTATAACTATATTATTATTAAGGTGGCGTAAGTCCACACCTAACCTTAATTTGCCATTACTACATCTGGCGCTCACCAAGGGAGCTATCCATTGATGGGCCTCTATGGGCTCAATTACTTGAGCAGCAACCAACTTGTCCAATTCTTTAGAAACCTCTTCTTTCACCAAAATAAGTATATTGTGACTTTTATGCACCTTAGGAGCAGCAGCATCCTTTAGAATAACCTTGTGCTCAAATCCCTACAGATTACCCAGCTGTTTGATGAACACAGAGGGAAATTGTTTTAACATTATTTTACCTACGGTCATTGTGCTTTGCACGTGTGGGTTCGTATCCCATCCTCGTCGCCAGTTTTGTAAAGAATCACTTCTAGTGTAGGTTCCAGTAATATATTTATTGAAGATGAGGAGCACGGAGAGACACAGCTCACAGTACAGTGCCTTTGCTCAACTGACTCGTAACATCCTACAGAAACAAATATACACATTCCATGAATGCAGGCTAGCCTAGCATTCCATGTAAAAAAGCAACATAACAGATAGGTATGCATACAAAGCAGGTTGCGTTGCTTTAGTTGTTCAGACTCTGGGGCCGATTCCGATCTCGGTCGGAGGCGCACCCAATACCATTCGGTCGGGAAAAAAGCCATGCGAAAGCCTGTTTCCCGACCGATCCGTACAGTACACCGAACGAGCAAGTACGATGCGAAATCGCCGACCGACTCGTCCGGGCGTCCCGACCGCTCCGACCGACTCGCTCCCGGCTCGAACCGCACCGACCGACTTGCTCGGACTCGACTCGCACCGCGCAATGGAGACGTTCCCCGGCCGGGTAAGTACGATGCGCGCCGCGAGCAGTCCGACCGAGCCGCGCACTCCGGCTCGAAAGAGCAGTTGGAGCCGTACTTTGGGGGTCCGTGTCGGACCCCCTGTACGCGTAGCCGCGCGAGTCGCACACAGGGGGACCCATGGGTCCCCCTACCTGTGCGTGTACGGCGCGAATCGCTTCGCCGCGTACCCGCTGTAGGGGCGCACTTGTCCACCTCGCACCCATTGAGTCAATGGGAGCCTGCGTACGCGTTGTACGACAGGCTCCCATTGACTTCAATGGGAGTCCGACCGACTTCGTGTCCGATGGCATACGTGCGCATCGTACTCGTTCGGTCGGACTGCACGGGTCCGATTCGGTCGGAAATCTCTCCGGGTCCGGCTCGGTCGGAGAGATTTCCGGCCAGAATCGGAATCGACCCCTCTGGGGCCGATTCCGATCTCGGCCGGTAGCGCACCGAATCGGATTCGGCTTAACCGGATCCGATTCGGAGCCCTCTTTTCCGACCGATTCGAACGCGCGTCCGGCCGAGCGAGTACGATGCGAGCGCACGCGAAATCGCCGACCGACTCGTTCACGGGTCCGAACCGCACCGACCGACTCGCTCGGACTCGACTCGCACCGCGCGATGGAGACGTTCCCCGGCCGGGCAAGTACGATGCGCACCTTGAGCAGTCCGACGAACCCGCACCGTCCGGCTCGAAACAGCTGTCGGAGCCAGACTTTGGGGGTCCGTGTCGGACCCCCCTGTACGAGTAGGAGCGGGATGTTGGGTTTATAGGGGATAAGGGTGGGGAGTGTTTTAAAAATATATATTTTAAATTAAATATTATTAGAAATGTATATATTTTTTTATTTTATTTTTTAAAAAAGAGAAATAATAATATTTAAATTTATATTTGAAAATTTATTTTAAGAGCGGGATGTTGGCTTTATAGGGGATAATGTTTGGAAGTGTTTAAAAAATATATATTTTTTTAAATATTATTAAAAAGTTTTACAAAATTTGAATTTATTTTAAAAAGAAAGAAAATTTATATTTTAAATTTAAATTTGATAATTAATTTTAGGAGTGGGATGTTGCATGTATAGGGGATAAGGGTGGGGAGTTTTTTATAAATATATATTTTATATTGAATATTATAAAAAAAATAAACTAATTGAGAATTTTTTTATTATAAAAAATATTTATATTTACATTTTAAATTGAAAATTATTTTTAGGAGTGACTTATTGGTTTTATAGGGGATAACGGTGGGTAGTGTTTTAAAAATATATATTTAAAATTAAATATTATGAATATTTTTAATAAATTTAGAAATAATAAAAAAAAAAAATGTGAAATGTAAATTAAAAAAAAAATTTAGGAGCGGGATGTTTTGTTTATAGGTGATGATGGTGGGGAGTGTTTTAAAATATATATTTAAAATGAAGTATTATTTATATTTTTTAAAATTAATAAATTATTTAAAAAAATAAAAATATATGGAAATTTAAATTTGAAATATAATTTTAGGAGTGGCTTGTGTTTATATGGTATTAAGTTGGGTAGTGTTTTAAATATATATATTTTGAATTAAATATTAATCCATTTTTAAATAAATTTAGAATTAATTTTTAAAATAAAATATAATATTGAAATCTGAATTCGATAAATATGTTTAGGAGTGGGATGTTGGGGTTTTAGGGGATAAGGGTGGGGAGTGTATTAAAAATATATATTTTTAATTAAATATTATTAAAAAATTGAAAAATGTATATTTTATTTAAAAATAAATAAGTTTATAGAATTATAAATTTGGAATTTATTTTTAGTAGTGTGTTTTGGGGTTTTTAGGGCATAATATTTTGGAGTTATTATAAAAAATAATTTTTGGGGGATGTAATTGATAATGTTTAGTGATCAGTATATAGTTAATTTAAATTTCTATTGGAGTGTGAATAGTTAATTATTTATGTTTACTGTCCAGCACCTACCCCAATTTATTATAGACTGTAGTGGGGATAGTATATTATTTATGTTACTGTCCAGCATCTACCCCAATTTTTGATAGAATGCAGTGGGAATAGTAAATTATTTAGGTTTAGTGTCCAGCACCTACTATAATTTATTATATATTGTAGTGGGAATAATAATTTGTTCATGTTACTGTCCAGCACCTACCCCAATTTAATATAGATTGGAGTGGGAATAGTAAATTATTTATGTTTAGTGTCCAGCACCTCCCCTAATTTATTATAGACTGCATGGGGAAGAGTAATTTATTTATGTTTACTGTCCAGCACCTACCCCAATTTTATATAGACTGGAGCTGGAATAGTAAATTATTTATGTTTAGTGTCCAGCACCTACCCTAATTTATTAGACACTGGAGTGGGAATAGTAATTTGTTTATGTTACTGTCCAGCACCTACTTTAATTTAATATATACTGGAGTGGGAATAGTAAATTATTTATGTTAGTGTCCAGCACTTACCCTAATTAATTTACATTGAATTGGGAATATAGAACTATTTAATTTTAGTGTCCAACATTTACTTTATTTAATGTGCATTGGAGTTGTTATAGTAAATTAATTATGTTCACTGTGCAGCATTTGTTGAAATTATTTTATATTGGGGTAGGAATAGCATATAAAAATATGTTAGTGTATAGTAACTGTATTTAGGGGCACATTACGATACCCGGCGTAAATAATTCCGCCAGGCATGGAAGCGGCAAAAATCCGCCCGCACACACCGCCTGAACACCGACCACGCCATTACGATTACACAAACCGAATACCGCCATCGGCGAAAAAGCACACAAAATACCGCCCGCCAACGTCCGAGTCGGAGACAAACCGCCCGCCACGGACGGAAACACGCACGACAACACAAAACCGCCCGCCCTCACGGCCGACACACCGCACGTGAAATTACGATCGCACCGACATGAGCGCGGAAAAACCACAAATATACCGCCCGCCAGCGCAAACAACGCCGATGAGAATCGACACGGCAGAAGCCATGGCGCCAACGTACCTGCACAGAAACCATCCGCACACAAAACCAATAGCACACAACATGGCCAACAAGTCCACACAGCAAGGCACGCACAAATACACAAGCACAGTACACATCCCGAAAACACCCCCGGACAAACAAAAAATACAAAGGCCAGAACCCCAGACACAACACACCTGAAAACAACAGACCATGAGGACACACCCACATAGGTGAGTACAAAAGCAGCACTCCCACAGACCACAACCCCTTGCTACATTGCAAACCAGAGAGGAGAGGAGAGGACACAGTGACACAGCAAGGACAGCAGCACACCACAGAAACGCACACATCACTACCACCACTACCACCACCACCACCACCAAACACCACCACCACCACCACCACCACCACCACCACCACCACCAAACACCGGCACCACAAACCCCTGCACATTACACAACACACACCGCACCAGCACCACAAACATCATGGCACCACAAAGAATGCCCAAGTTCACGCCCATGGAGCTGACGGTCATGGTCGACTGAGATCATCAAGGTGTACCCACAAATCTATGGGAACATGGTCCAGCACACACCACTAGCCACCAGAAACAGAATGTGGAACCGGATCGTAGACCAGGTCAATGCAGTCGGGACCCTGCCCAGGAACAGAGTCGAGATCAACAAACGTTGGAATGACGTAAAGAGCCTGGTCAAGAAGAAGGAGGGCAAAAACAGAGAGCTGGCTGCCGTCACTGGCGGAGGGAATCCCGCGCTCTTTAAGACCTTCAAAGCGTGGGAGGAGAAGGTGCGAGTCGTAATCCATCCGGAGATCCTCGCCGGATTAGCAGGGGAGTGGAGGCTGGTAAGTACAAACTAATGTATACCAGCACACCGCTATGTACTCACATGCACTACCACCATGCCACAGCTCCCAGGGACAAACACCCCCATGTCCAGCACACAATACACAACACATCACACACACATGCAACAGACACTACCACACACAGCCCAAACCGAACAACTGTAAGATGCGTGGGGACATGTGTACACTAAGCCAGCCACGTAACCACCAACAGGTCCCCAAATATGCCAGAAGCGCCACAACGAGCACCCACCACACCCATGTGTCCGCCACAGCTGCACTAACCGACAAGTAACAGGAAAGTGGCAGGAACACAAAGTGCAGTGGGTGGGACGGTGGACAGCCCAAGTACAACACACACCAGGCCCCAGTCCCACAGCACAGCAAGGAGGAGCATCCCCCACACCCCACAGCCACGTGTCAGCCACCGCAGTGCACAACGACAGCCGAAAGGCAGACATCACGGTCCACAGCAATCGGTGTCAGTGGGTGTCCAGCCACCCCACGACCCACAACACCCCCCACCCCCACAGACCTGCAACATGGAGCACCCCCGCTTAGAGCAATGTGGCATCCAGTACAGTGCACGCACGAACAACTTGCAGGTGGGAAACTGGACAGGGCTGGATAACTGGAGGCATGAGGACCATAACACGACCAACACATGGGACATGTCACGTAGCAGACGAACACGCAGCACCGCCCACCGTCACGAACAAGTGAACAATGTGCACACGGACATGAACAACAGACTCACACCCCACATGACCCATCACAGACATAGCAACACCCAAGGAGCCACGTCTGCATGCACAAGCCACACTGAACATAGTCCCACACGGCAGCCACTGTGCAACTCATCACACACAACCGAAACACCATTGAAGTCCTGTCCATGTAGCCCCTACTGCCTGTCAACCACACACCCCACAACTACGCCTATGTAAGACAAACAACACTAGACGCAACAGAGCGGAACAACATAAATGCACACGAACACCACTGAACCCATCAAACACACAGACACACCATGCACAAACAACATACCATCCATCCCATCCGTCAGCCCCAGTCTCATGAAAGGCATGTCATCCGCACAGCTGCCACACATACAGCAGTCACGCTAAGATACATGCCCATGACCAACCATGTGCCAGAAGTCAATGAAGTGCACGACACACTGTGAGCAACAACACACAACATGGGCCACACCCCCCGAGCACTGCAGTGATGCACATGGCACAGGGCAGCACGCACACCAAGGAGATGGGACAACTGCAATACGTTGGCTGGCACACAACCATCACACACTCATAACGATGCGTCCAATGCCATGTCCAGTAATCACAACAGACAGCAAATATGCAGGCCATGTCAAGCATGCACACACCTCAAACCATGCACTGTCATGCTGCCACAACACATGTCACGTTCGGCACCCATGGCTCACAGCATGTACCCCAAAAGCATATTCCCTCCCAAATGCGAATCTGGGGCATGGCCCCCATGTTGCCATATGCGTTCCTAAAGCGTTCCATTTGAACCCCAAAAGCATATCCCCTCCCAAATGCGAATCTGGGGCATGGCCCCCATGTTGCCATATGCGTTCCTAAGCGTTCCATTTGAACCCCAAAAGCAAAGTACAAACCAGACCCAGGATGGGCCAGGAGCCCGCATACACCAGAGTCACAATAAGTAGGGGCACAGCAACACACCCATCGGCATGGCCAATCCGTCCCATGCCACATGTGCACAGCACACAGTCCCATTACCAAGCACACACAACTACAGATGCTACAGCCACACACACGCCTCCGGGAAACCCATGTACGAGATTGCACGAACTGTCAATGTCAGACGACAAATACATACTTCGCCAGGTGCAACACAATAACAAATCTCATTCTCTCCACAGGTGACGAACTGCTGGATGCTGGGGATGGAGCCAGCAGCCAGCACAGCCAGCCTACAAGCCCCCAACGAGGACACACGGATCTGGAGGATCTGTCCTCCTCTTCGGACACGGACAACCAAGCAGGCCCATCTGGTGTGGCAGGGCCCAGCCGCTCCCCAGGACCCCTCCTACCCACCAACCCATCATCCAGGGCTGCTGAACATTCCCAGCCCCCTGCTGCCACTGTCGTTGCGGCCACACCCACGGTCATTGTGGCCACTACCACTGCCGCAACCGCCACCATCGCCGCACCGACCACCACCGCCGCCACCACCGCCACGTCTTCGCTGGCACCAGCCCCAGCGCAGGTGGTGGCCCGGACGACTGGATCCACCCTGGGAGCCACAGCGAGGACCGTGGTGAGCAATGTGGCTAGTGGGCAGGCCGGTGGCAGCAGGACTGGTAGGAGGAGCAGGGTCAGGGAAACGCCAGCCTCCCCTGGGAGCCATGCCCTGCCTCACATGGCCAGAGTCCTTGGGGCCTATGAAGAGGCCCAAGGACAATGGGTCCGGTCTGCTTCAGACACGCGTGAGGTGCTGGGGGTGCTGAGGTCCATGGACGCCCGTATGGGCCAAATCGTGGACCTCATGGGACAGCTGGTGGTGGCGGTGAGGTCACAGCCAGGGACAGCAGCTCCCCCTCCGCCACCACCTGCCGGGGCGCAGGGTGGAGCAGCAGTGTCCAGTTCCCCTGCGTCCACAGCCAGTGAGCACACCTCAACCACCAGCATGTCGCAAGCAGGCACCCCCTCGCAAACGTGGAAGGGGCCGTCCGAAGAGGAAACAGATCTCCCGGGAGGACTTCGCACGCTCCAGTCGCAAGTGAGGCAGCCAGCCAGCCTTCCGCCAGCCTTCCTTGACCAGCCACTGCATTGACTTGGACTACGATCCCACTCCACACAGCCATCTGGATGGCATGTGTGTGTTGGACTATGGACATAGAACCAGTGGGTACACCCTGAGCATCACGCAGC
The DNA here is from genome assembly GCA_963921515.1 of Calotriton arnoldi. Lineage (NCBI taxonomy): Eukaryota > Metazoa > Chordata > Amphibia > Caudata > Salamandridae > Calotriton > Calotriton arnoldi. The sequence goes on along the minus strand of CAWUFW010026031.1, from coordinate 20,419 downwards.
CATGACCGACAGCTCATTGTCACTGCACGCACCACTTTTGTCATCACCTTACACACAATCACATGTCACAGTTTGTAATAAATGCACCTTTTTCACTAACTGCTGTTTGTGCCCTGTGTTTTAATTGTACGGAATTCAACGGCCACCTTGGGCGGAAAGGCACCTGATGCGTGGCATGGCAATGGAACCGGAGGGCCTGTAGGGACCTAGGGGTGGGAGACAGAACAGGAGCACATTCAATGAGTGTGTCACACACCCATCACACAGTACATGTCAACAACTACAAGCAATGTACACACATCGCACAGAGCAATAGGGCACAATGCCACAGCCACCAACAGTGGCATACTACCCTGGCCATGGAGCGTTGACACACAGCACGCAGTGAACAAGCGGCCACCCTGACACAGCACACACACACCTGCACAGATACAGCCACATCAGCCGTCGTACATGGACACTCACCGTCAAGTGAAGTAGCGGGCGATGAGCTGCTGCCGCACATTACCAGCTTCCTCCTCTCCGCTGTCCTCCTCACTCGAGCTGTCCTGGTCTGCGGGCTGGGGCCCTGGTTGATCTCCGTCATCCACGATGAGGGGGATCTGCTTCCGAATGGCCAGATTGTGCAGCATGCAGCACGCCACCACTATCTGGCACACCTTCTGTGGGGAGTACGCCAACGCACCCCGGTGCGGTCCAGGCACCTGAACCTGGACTTGAGGAGGCCAAAGGTACGCTCGACCACACGTCTGGTCCTCCCATGTGCCTCATTGTAGCGATCGTCTGCTGGGGTGCGAGGATTCCTCAATGGACTGAGCAGCCATGCCCCATTCGGATACGCAGAGTCACCTGGGTGTGAGGGACACAGAGAACCGTTGCAATTCCAACTGGACAGGGGACAGCATCGCACAACCAGCACGCTACACCACTCCACATACTCACCGACAATACAGGCACGATCCTGTTGCATATTGGACATCAGTCGTGGCAAGATGCTGTTGCGCATTATGTGTGCGTCATGGGCCGAGCCTGGGAACTTTGCACACACGTGGGTGATCACCATGTCCGCAAGGCACACCACTTGCACATTCAGGGAGTGCGTGTGCTTCCTGTTGCGGTACAGGTGCTCAGTGGCCTGTGGTGGAACAAGGCCGACATGTGTGCAGTCAATGGCTCCAACGACGTGTGGGATTCTGCCAAGGGCATAGAATGCACCCTTCACTGCCGCCAATTCACGAGCCCTGGGGAAGCGGATGTACCTGTTCCGGTACAGCATCATGGCTGCCAGTACATCCCTCAGCACCTTGCTGAACATGGGCTGGGACATCCCTCCTCCAATGCCCACTGTGTGCTGGAATGACCCAGTGGCGAAGAAATGCATGGCGGCCATCACCTTAGCCGTGGGGGTGACAGCAGTCGGATACACCCTGCGGGGACGGAGATGGGGTTCTAACATGGCACACAGTCGATGCAGGGTTGGCCTGTCCAGCCGAAACTTCCTAATAACCTCTGTATCGTCCATGTCCGCCAGCAATTGGTATGGGCGGTCAATGTTCGGTCTCCGCCTAGGGACAATGGCAGAGGACACATGTCAATGCAACACGACACATAGCAATTTCGCATACACATCACTGACATGACTGAGCAAGCACATGAGCCACAGCCCAGCTGTCAAGCTGGGGCGGCACGGCCACAATACACTTACACAGGTCTCCCAACAATGGCAATGGCTAGTGATACAAACCACTGCCATGTGCATGCACATGGGGATCTAGGCCCCAATGACTTGCGGGCGTGCTGATGGGGACTGACTGCATATCCGTCAAGCGGCAACGCCACGGCAACATGAATGTCTGCTGAGCATGGAACTGCTTCCGCGGCTGGATGAGTATGGCACACGACGACGACGATGTGGGCACGAGGCTGAGCGGCCAAAACAAGTGGGACCTGTGGCACGAGGGGATATGAGACAGTAGTAGGTGTCAGCACTGCACCCTATGTACAGCACTGTACGGATCACACCTCCCGAAACATTGACAGGTGTCCACATTGACAGCCCCATGCCAAGACGGCTGTGTGCTTGCAGTCACACGTCACAGGTGAGAGGTTACATTGCACGTGCCAGGTGGCAGTCGTACATAGTGGGAGCTGGCATGTGTGTGCATGTGTCTCCTGTTCAGGATCCACCAGATGGGCGCTGACTCTGTACTGACCATTGGACACAGCATGTTCCGTGGAAGGCTTGTGTGTGTGGGATGGTGGCACTGGATGTGCCGCCGTTGGGTGGGGGGCCATGCACAGGGCGGGTACGTCGATGATTGCGCATTGTTGGTCACGGTGGGTGCACCCACTAAGATGTGTTGCCCTGTGTTCAATTCCTATGTCCGCATGATGATGGACTGTAGATGTGGGCAGACTACACATTGGTCGATGTGCTGTCTATATGCATGTGCCTTCACACCAGGCACAGCTGCCCCTGCACATGTGACCCCTGCTGGACTCGCTGCTGGGTCTGTGGAGCTGATGCACCTTCTGCGCGTGGGGCGGGCAGCTCTCCTCACTTCCCTCATTGCGCATGTCATGACTTTGCCGCAGGTGACATGGATCATGGAGGGCCCACATGTACGCGTGGGTAGGCTACACATGATTGTACACTGGTCGCCACCCCCAGTCAGTGTTTCGAATGGGAAGGTTGTCGTGCTGGTGGTATGTTCGATGTGGCGGATGGGCGGGCCTAGGTGCGGGCTTACATTCCGGACATGGGGGGTAGTTGTATTGGCGACTAGTTGCAGTACACACGGGACACGTCTCTTCCTTTCCACATCTGGGTCATCCCTTGTACTAACTGACAGTGATACAGTCATCTTCGCCCCAGCCCTCATGTCCTCCCCTCGCTCCCCCAATATGCATGCTCACCTGCGAGGCTAGCGCTTGCACAGGCAGCCCCAAGCTCGCACCAGAGAGGGCAAGGAGTGTATGTGTGGGTCCAGTTGCACGAGTGGGCTGTCTCAGGGTATGATGTGTTGCGGGACGCCGTCCACCTGCGTGGTGCCCCAAATGGAGACCCGGCCTGCATGGACTATGCATCACAGTCTTCGCCTTCCCGGATCCGCCACCTGCGACACCCAGTGGCTGTGGCTGCCCTTGCGGCCAGGCCGCGTCCGTCTGTGGCTGATGGCCCACACATTCACTCTTTGGCCTCTCTGGGGAGGGCTCGGGGGTGGTGGCGCACGCGCTTGCACTTAGTCGCAATGGCATGTGGCGTGGTTGGTATGATGGGCAATGGATGGGATGGTGCGAGCCACCTCCCGTGACGTCAGTGCTGCTCGTGCTGTGGTGCGTCCCCCTACACTTCCATCTGACTTGTGCCATGCTAGACGTTGAGGTTCTATTGCCTGCGTGATATGACCAGGAGGAGCGCGAGGAGACCTCTCACACACCATGCTCCACTGCCATCCCGTGCCCTGTATCGCCTGTGCGGATTGACTATGTTGGGGTTACACCTGGTCGACTGGGGCTGTGTGTGCCTTGTCAGGGGCATGGCGGGCGCACAACAGGATCCAGCTTGTCCACAGAGGGTGGGCTGAGGTGCGCCTGGTACCGCTTTGTACGTGTGCCCGGCTGCTGTGCACACACGTGTTCACTCCCCCGACAGGTGTCCTCTCACAATGCCCAGGGAAGCGGTGGTGTACTGTTCATGACCCCTCCCAACACGGCGTGCTCCAACTTGGCATGTGCGCATCTACCCGTCGCACCCACCCACCTGAGCACTGCGTCCATACGACTTCACACGACACATGTGTGTCTTCCACAGTAGTGCTACTCATTTGCGTTGACATCCAATACCAGTGGACTACATGGTCATGTCACGACTGCCGTGTACTTCACATACTCTCATCCTCTCTCATTCGTACTTGTGAAATGAGTCAGCGGAGACAGTTTTGGTTTCAAACATTATATTGAGTCTTCTGTCCTCTGTGATGCAGTATAGTGGACACTACTGGCAGCGGGATACATGTTGAGGATATACTGAGCATGATTGCAAATGGGATAGGGTGTGGGGTTACATGTGATTGGCTGTTGCATGTGGGATGTGGGCTTCAGAGTGACATCTGCTTGGCCAAGGCTGTGCTAATGTACATTTACGTATAGCTGCGGAGCTGCGGACTTTGACACAGACGGTATACATGTAGCCTACCAGACCGCTTGGCATCATGGGCACAGTCCATCTCAGTTCCATGTGACAGGTTTGCTGCGGTTGTTCCTCATGCACGCGTGCATGTGAGATGACATCAGGGCATGTGCTTGCGTGCATGCAGCGGCGTGCCACTTGTTGTTGCAATGTGGTGGTTACTGGACATGTCACAGTCACTGGGGTCGTGTTGTTGTTGTATGCACTTGTCGTCCATGCAAAGGTCCTGGTATGGGATTCCCGGGGCGGGGGTGGGAGGGGTGCAGCACCCACAGACTCCAGGCGACCTATTCATGTCCACTGAGCGGTGTGTGTGTCCATGGGCGCTGGATCCATGTCGTGTCCTGGTTGTTCGTGCAGTTCCGTCCATGTGGGTGCGATACACAGAGCCCATGCCACTGCCTCCCACGATGCATGCGGTGTTCCTGGATGTGATGGGGAACAGTGTGCATGTCCCGGTCATATCCGATGTCATGGCGATGTCGTTGATGGTGTGGTTACAGTTGCCGGTCGTTTGGTATGGCTGTTGTGGTGGTGACTGGCCAGTCCGTGCGGAAGCTAAGCATGGGTGCGGGGTTGGACATCATAGGTCACTCGGGGAACCTGCGTTGTGGTCCGACGTATTTACAGGTTGTCAGGTATGCGATGCCGTCCAGCAGGGCTTCCATGTCATTGGTGGTGTACATGTTTGCCAGCCAATGAAGCGGATGGTGGCTGTCAAGGTGTTGTTCGTAGGTTGTCCCTTGGAGGACCATGATGGGGCATGCTGGGTGACATTCGATGTAGCTGTTATCGATGATCCGTCGTGTGGAGGCACAGTGGTCCCATTTCAGTGCGGGTGCGATGTTGGCCACATACGCCATGCCCCCATAGGCAGAGCAGGCCCTGTCGTGTGCGTCCAGAGGGAGGAGTAGTGGTAGCAGGTCCGCCTTCAGACATGCCGGGTTGGAGAGGCATATCTCGACGGGATGCTGGTAGGGACACCTCCGACAGTAGAAGACGGGCATGACGCAGCTGAACAATGTGATGCGGTAAGTCAGTCGGTAACTTACGTTCAGCAGGGACAGGAGATCGCATCCCAATGTATGGCACAGGTTGGTTTTGTACAGCTTGAGCTGTTCGGCGTAGTTGGGTAGGTGTGTTGCGGTTGCCATTTCGCAGCGGTTCGTTGAGGTGGCGTGCTCCGGCTGTGTGTGCAGTCTGCAATGTGCACGCTCCGGGGTTGCTGTGAGCTCTGTGTAGTCGTAGGGAGACAGGACTTGTGTTCTGTTGGCTTGTTTGGAGGACACGGGCCCTCTTCCCACATGCTTCTCAGACAGTTCAAGGTCAGTGCTGTGTGACTCCTTCCAATTAACTTGCATGTGGCCGACATGGGGGAGTGTTTTCTTCTTTCTTCCCCGTCCGTTGTGTGCTTCTGTGATATGCGCTATCTGCCCTGTGGTCGGTCTCCTCGGCATGCCTGTGTTGGTCTATTCTTGGACAATGGCTGTATTCACCGGCTTCTGTCGTAGGGCTGTGGTTTCGGAGTTGGAATGGAAGGTCATTCAGTGCTGTCTGCTCTCCCTTGTGTGGGCGGCAGGCTGCCTTTCCGCTCTGCGTTGGGCCTTGTGTGTGAATGTTATTCTTGGGCCACCTGTTGTCGGTCCCCGGGCTCTTTGGTGTTCCGTTTTATATGTCTTGTTCATATGTGCAGGGTGGTATGGGTGTTTCTGTGTGGTACTGGCGTTCCTCTTCCCGAAGGAGCCCTGCTTCTCCTAGTTGGTGTTGCCGCCGCTGTGTGCTACGCCATGTTTGTTACACTGGGGTGTGTCCTGCTGTTGCGTGTCTTCACTGATATGTGTGCGTCGGTTGTGTGGCGTTGGGTGTTGTCCGTGAATTGGGCGTTGAGGACATGTCTGTGGCCGGCCTGTCACGTGTCATGTGCGTTCGGGGTGGGGCTGATGTGTGTGCTGCTTGGTTGTGTCCCTGTGTCTGTGTGCGACGCATGCATGGCGCTGCGGTTGGCCTCTGCGTTGTGCGCATGTGTGGCGGCGTCATCGGCGCTTTGGGGCCGTGACGGGGTGGTTGGTTCCTAGTCCCAGGTGGTGTGTACACATGTGTTCTGCGATGTTACGATTTGGCCTGTGTGTCATATGTGGATGCGATGGTGGATGTGTAGTGTACACGCGCTGGTGGGGGTTGTCCGCTTTTTCCGCCCTTGCACTGTGTGCGCTGTTTGCGTGCACTTGTTGTGTGTGTGCCTACCTGCGTCTCCGCGGTACGTTGCGTCCTTGGTGGTGCATCAGCAGGAGCATGGGGACGGCCTGCAGTGCTGGATTCATGCTCGGGGAGCCGCTTCTTCGTTGTCCGTGCTCGGCGTCCGTGTTACCGCTTCGGTTTGTCGTACGGTATCTCTTGGCCGTGGGAGCCGTTTGTTTGCGGCATCGTAATTTATGCGCCGGGCGGGACGTGTTTCGTCGGACGGTGTGTGTCAGTTGGGCTGCGCCGCTACATGTACGGGCGCACTTTGATGGCGGACGGTGTTGCTGGCTTGCCGGCGGTGTTTGGCCTACTTTTCGCATCGTAATTGGGCGGGCGTGTGGACTGCTGCGTGCCGGCGGTAACTGGTGGTTTTTGCATCCGCCAGCACGGCGGTTGTGCTTCCGCCCGCCATCGTAATGGGCCCCTTAATTATTATATATTGTAGTTGTAATCGTTTATTAATTAAGTATAGTGTAGGATAATAAATAATATTTAATTTGTATGTAATATTTTTATTAATATATTAAAAATATATAAGATAATTTTGTATTAAAAAAATTGGTAATGGTAATTAAGAAATTGACAGTATTTATTTATTATAATGTTTGTTAAAACAAATTGTATTTTATATATGTAAAATATAGATAATATAGGTAAAATCAAAATAATTAGAAAATACACCATTTTTATTGTAGTTTTTATAATTTTTTATTGTTTATTAATTTGAGTAGGATAATACAGTAAAATATTTTATTACATTATAATTCAATAGAAACATATTAGTGCATATATTTCAGAAAATATGTTATGTTTATTTACAATATTTTTTACATTTTTTTAAAGTACATATTAATTATCAACAAAACAGTAGAATTTTGTGTTTTAAATAATATTTAATACAGTAATAGGTATTGTATATATTTATACAAAGAAAGTACAAAATGTTTACATATAATATAAATGTTTAACATTTTTCTATTTTTGTTACATACATATGACATTTTTTAATTAATATTAATATTAAAAATATTAATATTAATTAATTTTTACAATGTTTTTAACTTAAAACAAGTTTTTAATAGAAATGTATTTGTATAATGCATGAAAAACATTTATAACAATTTTGTATACATTGTTTTATTGTATTTATTTTATTCTGTAATTATAATAATGAATATTATATTTATTATAATATTTATTTTTATAATTTTACAAATTAGGTACATTATGTCACAATTTTTTGTTAAATCAAAATTAAAGTAATATTTTACTGCATTAAATGAGTTACATTTTCTATTGTTAAACTTTTTATTATGTTTTGGGCGTTTTATTTTGTAACCGGGTTATGTCGTTTTGTGTCATTTTCGTTGAAGAGAAGCTCGCGGTTGGGAGACACTTCACGTCGCTAAAGGTAAGGTTTGTTTTCTTTGTTTTAACTAAGTTTTAAATATATTTTGAACCTAGTTAGATACTGTTTAGTGTAGTTAGATGTTTATTAGTTATATTCTGAAATGTTATATGTTATAGTTACGTGTGGTGTATTTACGTATTGTTAACGTTGTGTAGGCCTGTTTAGAGAGTTAGTATTACGGTGTTTAATGTATATTTTTATCAAATTTAAAGTTAGTACTATTGTTAGTAAGTGTTTATGTGTTGTTTTATGTGGGTGGGAATGTATGTGCTTTTGTTTTGACACTTTTTATTTTCAGAAGTTCTTCGTATCGGAAGGAGTCGATTTTTTTTTTAAAGAAGTGTTTGTTAGTTTTATTGACTAATATATTTATGACACTTCTTTAAATTTTTCGGTTTTCCTGGAGCGTTTTTACTATTTTATACATTTTCGGGTTTTTTATGGTTTTCCTATGGACCTTTGCTACATGGATTATTAATTTTTGCTACAGTTGTATTTTTCCATTTTTTTTGGGAAACTGTTTTTTTATATTTGGATTGTGTTAGCAGAAAATGGATTTTACAGCATTTGGAATAAACCTGGTAAGTTTATTTATTATTATTTATTGTGGGTGGGTAATGTTTTTAGTATAATTGTTGTATTTTATTTTATTACAAATATTATTAATGTGTGTTAATATATTTTATTAAAATAATAAAAATATGTTACACACAGTAATTATTTTTGTGATAAAATAAATACATTTTACTTTTATGGTCTGTTTGAAAGATGAGTAATTTGTAATTTATTTGTATTAATGCTTTAAAGAAGAATCTTGGGGGCCCATTAGGATGGCGGGCGGAAGCATACCGCCGTGCAAGCGGATGCAAAAACCACCAGTTACCGCCGGCACGCAGCAGTCCACACGCCCGCCCAATTACGATGCGAAAAGTAGGCCAAACACCGCCGGCAAGCCAGCAACACCGTCCGCCATCAAAGTGCGCCCGTACATGTAGCGGCGCAGCTCAACTGACACACACCGTCCGACGAAACACGTCCCGCCCGGCGCATAAATTACGATGCCGCAAACAAACGGCTCCCACGGCCAAGAGATACCGTACGACAAACCGAAGCGGTAACACGGATGCCGAGCACGGACAACGAAGAAGCGGCTCCCCGAGCATGAATCCAGCACTGCAGGCACTCCCCATGCTTCTGCTGATGCACCACCAAGGACGCAACGTACCGCGGAGACGCAGGTAGGCACACACACAACAAGTGCACGCAAACAGCGCACACAGTGCAAGGGCGGAAAAAGCGGACAACCCCCCACCAGCGCGTGTACACTACACATCCACCATCGCATCCACATATGACACACAGGCCAAATCGTAACATCGCAGAACACATGTGTACACACCACCTGGGACTAGTAACCAACCACCCCGTCACGGCCCCAAAGCGCCGATGACGCCGCCACACATGCGCACAACGCAGAGGCCAACCGCAGCGCCATGCATGCGTCGCACACAGACACAGGGACACAACCAAGCAGCACACACATCAGCCCCACCCCGAACGCACATGACACGTGACAGGCCGGCCACAGACATGTCCTCAACGCCCAATTCACGGACAACACCCAACGCCACACAACCGACGCACACATGTCAGTGAAGACACGCAACAGCAGGACACACCCCAGTGTAACAAACATGGCGTAGCACACAGCGGCGGCAACACCAACTAGGAGAAGCAGGGCCCCTTCGGGAAGAGGAACGCCAGTACCACACAGAAACACCCATACCACCCTGCACATATGAACAAGACATATAAAACGGAACACCAAAGAGCCCGGGGACCGACAACAGGTGGCCCAAGAATAACATTCACACACAAGGCCCAACGCAGAGCGGAAAGGCAGCCTGCCGCCCACACAAGGGAGAGCAGACAGCACTGAATGACCTTCCATTCCAACTCCGAAACCACAGCCCTACGACAGAAGCCGGTGAATACAGCCATTGTCCAAGAATAGACCAACACAGGCATGCCGAGGAGACCGACCACAGGGCAGATAGCGCATATCACAGAAGCACACAACGGACGGGGAAGAAAGAAGAAAACACTCCCCATGTCGGCCACATGCAAGTTAATTGGAAGGAGTCACACAGCACTGACCTTGAACTGTCTGAGAAGCATGTGGGAAGAGGGCCCGTGTCCTCCAAACAAGCCAACAGAACACAAGTCCTGTCTCCCTACGACTACACAGAGCTCACAGCAACCCCGGAGCGTGCACATTGCAGACTGCACACACAGCCGGAGCACGCCACCTCAACGAACCGCTGCGAAATGGCAACCGCAACACACCTACCCAACTACGCCGAACAGCTCCAAGCTGTACAAAACCAACCTGTGCCATACATTGGGATGCGATCTCCTGTCCCTGCTGAACGTAAGTTACCGACTGACTTACCGCATCACATTGTTCAGCTGCGTCATGCCCGTCTTCTACTGTCGGAGGTGTCCCTACCAGCATCCCGTCGAGATATGCCTCTCCAACCCGGCATGTCTGAAGGCGGACCTGCTACCACTACTCCTCCCTCTGGACGCACACGACAGGGCCTGCTCTGCCTATGGGGGCATGGCGTATGTGGCCAACATCGCACCCGCACTGAAATGGGACCACTGTGCCTCCACACGACGGATCATCGATAACAGCTACATCGAATGTCACCCAGCATGCCCCATCATGGTCCTCCAAGGGACAACTTACGAACAACACCTTGACAGCCACCATCCGCTTCATTGGCTGGCAAACATGTACACCACCAATGACATGGAAGCCCTGCTGGACGGCATCGCATACCTGACAACCTGTAAATACGTCGGACCACAACGCAGGTTCCCCGAGTGACCTATGATGTCCAACCCCGCACCCATGCTTAGCTTCCGCACGGACTGGCCAGTCACCACCACAACAGCCATACCAAACGACCGGCAACTGTAACCACACCATCAACGACATCGCCATGACATCGGATATGACCGGGACATGCACACTGTTCCCCATCACATCCAGGAACACCGCATGCATCGTGGGAGGCAGTGGCATGGGCTCTGTGTATCGCACCCACATGGACGGAACTGCACGAACAACCAGGACACGACATGGATCCAGCGCCCATGGACACACACACCGCTCAGTGGACATGAATAGGTCGCCTGGAGTCTGTGGGTGCTGCACCCCTCCCACCCCCGCCCCGGGAATCCCATACCAGGACCTTTGCATGGACGACAAGTGCATACAACAACAACACGACCCCAGTGACTGTGACATGTCCAGTAACCACCACAGTGCAACAACAAGTGGCACGCCGCTGCATGCACGCAAGCACATGCCCTGATGTCATCTCACATGCACGCGTGCATGAGGAACAACCGCAGCAAACCTGTCACATGGAACTGAGATGGACTGTGCCCATGATGCCAAGCGGTCTGGTAGGCTACATGTATACCGTCTGTGTCAAAGTCCGCAGCTCCGCAGCTATACGTAAATGTACATTAGCACAGCCTTGGCCAAGCAGATGTCACTCTGAAGCCCACATCCCACATGCAACAGCCAATCACATGTAACCCCACACCCTATCCCATTTGCAATCATGCTCAGTATATCCTCAACATGTATTCCGCTGCCAGTAGTGTCCACTATACTGCATCACAGAGGACAGAAGACTCAATATAATGTTTGAAACCAAAACTGTCTCCGCTGACTCATTTCACAAGTACGAATGAGAGAGGATGAGAGTATGTGAAGTACACGGCAGTCGTGACATGACCATGTAGTCCACTGGTATTGGATGTCAACGCAAATGAGTAGCACTACTGTGGAAGACACACATGTGTCGTGTGAAGTCGTATGGACGCAGTGCTCAGGTGGGTGGGTGCGACGGGTAGATGCGCACATGCCAAGTTGGAGCACGCCGTGTTGGGAGGGGTCATGAACAGTACACCACCGCTTCCCTGGGCATTGTGAGAGGACACCTGTCGGGGGAGTGAACACGTGTGTGCACAGCAGCCGGGCACACGTACAAAGCGGTACCAGGCGCACCTCAGCCCACCCTCTGTGGACAAGCTGGATCCTGTTGTGCGCCCGCCATGCCCCTTGACAAGGCACACACAGCCCCAGTCGACCAGGTGTAACCCCAACATAGTCAATCCGCACAGGCGATACAGGGCACGGGATGGCAGTGGAGCATGGTGTGTGAGAGGTCTCCTCGCGCTCCTCCTGGTCATATCACGCAGGCAATAGAACCTCAACGTCTAGCATGGCACAAGTCAAATGGAAGTGTAGTGGGGACGCACCACAGCACGAGCAGCACTGACGTCACGGGAGGTGGCTCGCACCATCCCATCCATTGCCCATCATACCAACCACGCCACATGCCATTGCGACTAAGTGCAAGCGCGTGCGCCACCACCCCCGAGCCCTCCCCAGAGAGGCCAAAGAGTGAATGTGTGGGCCATCAGCCACAGACGGACGCGGCCTGGCCGCAAGGGCAGCCACAGCCACTGGGTGTCGCAGGTGGCGGATCCGGAAGGCGAAGACTGTGATGCATAGTCCATGCAGGCCGGGTCTCCATTTGGGGCACCACGCAGGTGGACGGCGTCCCGCCACACATCATACCCTGAGACAGCCCACTCGTGCAACTGGACCCACACATACACTCCTTGCCCTCTCTGGTGCGAGCTTGGGGCTGCCTGTGCAGGCGCTAGCCTCGCAGGTGAGCATGCATATTGGGGGAGCGAGGGGAGGACATGAGGGCTGGGGCGAAGATGACTGTATCACTGTCAGTAAGTACAAGGGATGACCCAGATGTGGAAAGGAAGAGACGTGTCCCGTGTGTACTGCAACTAGTCGCCAATCCAACTACCCCCCATGTCCGGAATGTAAGCCCGCACCTAGGCCCGCCCATCCGCCACATCGAACATACCACCAGCACGACAACCTTCCCATTCGAAACACTGACTGGGGGTGGCGACCAGTGTACAATCATGTGTAGCCTACCCACGCGTACATGTGGGCCCTCCATGATCCATGTCACCTGCGGCAAAGTCATGACATGCGCAATGAGGGAAGTGAGGAGAGCTGTCCGCCCCACGCGCAGAAGGTGCATCAGCTCCACAGACCCAGCAGCGAGTCCAGCAGGGGTCACATGTGCAGGGGCAGCTGTGCCTGGTGTGAAGGCACATGCATATAGACAGCACATCGACCAATGTGTAGTCTGCCCACATCTACAGTCCATCATCATGCGGACATAGGAATTGAACACAGGGCAACACATCTTAGTGGGTGCACCCACCGTGACCAACAATGCGCAATCATCGACGTACCCGCCCTGTGCATGGCCCCCACCCAACGGAGGCACATCCAGTGCCACCATCCCACACACACAAGCCTTCCACGGAACATGCTGTGTCCAATGGTCAGTACAGAGTCAGCGCCCATCTGGTGGATCCTGAACAGGAGACACATGCACACACATGCCAGCTCCCACTATGTACGACTGCCACCTGGCACGTGCAATGTAACCTCTCACCTGTGACGTGTGACTGCAAGCACACAGCCGTCTTGGCATGGGGCTGTCAATGTGGACACCAGTCAATGTTTCGGGAGGTGTGATCCGTACAGTGCTGTACATAGGGTGCAGTGCTGACACCTACTACTGTCTCATATCCCCTCGTGCCACAGGTCCCACTTGTTTTGGCCGCTCAGCCTGTGCCCACATCGTCGTCGTCGTGTGCCATACTCATCCAGCCGCGGAAGCAGTTCCATGCTCAGCAGACATTCATGTTGCCGTGGCGTTGCCGCTTGACGGATATGCAGTCAGTCCCCATCAGCACGCCCCGCAAGTCATTGGGGCCTAGATCCCCATGTGCATGCACATGGCAGTGGTTTGTATCACTAGCCATTGCCATTGTTGGGAGACCTGTGTAAGTGTATTGTGGCCGTGCCGTCCCAGCTTGACAGCTGGGCTGTGGCTCATGTGCTTGCTCAGTCATGTCAGTGATGTGTATGCGAAATTGCTATGTGTCGTGTTGCATTGACATGTGTCCTCTGCCATTGTCCCTAGGCGGAGACCGAACATTGACCGCCCATACCAATTGCTGGCGGACATGGACGATACAGAGGTTATTAGGAAGTTTCGGCTGGACAGGCCAACCCTGCATCGACTGTGTGCCATGTTAGAACCCCATCTCCGTCCCCGCAGGGTGTATCCGACTGCTGTCACCCCCACGGCTAAGGTGATGGCCGCCATGCATTTCTTCGCCACTGGGTCATTCCAGCACACAGTGGGCATTGGAGGAGGGATGTCCCAGCCCATGTTCAGCAAGGTGCTGAGGGATGTACTGGCAGCCATGATGCTGTACCGGAACAGGTACATCCGCTTCCCCAGGGCTCGTGAATTGGCGGCAGTGAAGGGTGCATTCTATGCACCTTGGCAGAATCCCACACGTCGTTAGAGCCATTGACTGCACACATGTCGGCCTTGTTCCACCACAGGCCACTGAGCACCTGTACCGCAACAGGAAGCACACGCACTCCCTGAATGTGCAAGTGGTGTGCCTTGCGGACATGGTGATCACCCACGTGTGTGCAAAGTTCCCAGGCTCGGCCCATGACGCACACATAATGCGCAACAGCATCTTGCCACGACTGATGTCCAATATGCAACAGGATCGTGCCTGTATTGTCGGTGAGTATGTGGAGTGGTGTAGCGTGCTGGCTGTGCGATGCTGTCCCCTGTCCAGTTGGATTAGCAACGGTTCTCTGTGTCCCTCACACCCAGGTGACTCTGCGTATCCGAATGGGGCATGGCTGCTCAGTCCATTGAGGAATCCTCGCACCCCAGCAGACGATCGCTACAATGAGGCACATGGGAGGACCAGACGTGTGGTCGAGCGTACCTTTGGCCTCCTCAAGTCCAGGTTCAGGTGCCTGGACCGCACCGGGAGTGCGCTGGCGTACTCCCCACAGAAGGTGTGCCAGATAGTGGTGGCGTGCTGCATGCTGCACAATCTGGCCATTCGGAAGCAGATCCCCCTCATCGTGGATGACGGAGATCAACCAGGGCCCCAGCCCGCAGACCAGGACAGCTCGAGTGAGGAGGACAGCGGAGAGGAGGAAGCTGGTAATGTGCGGCAGCAGCTCATCGCCCGCTACTTCACTTGACGGTGAGTGTCCATGTACGACGGCTGATGTGGCTGTATCTGTGCAGGTGTGTGTGTGCTGTGTCAGGGTGGCCGTTTGTTCACTGCGTGCTGTGTGTCAACGCTCCATGGCCAGGGTAGTATGCCACTGTTGGTGGCTGTGGCATTGTGCCCTATTGCTCTGTGCGATGTGTGTACATTGCTTGTAGTTGTTGACATGTACTGTGTGATGGGTGTGTGACACACTCATTGAATGTGCTCCTGTTCTGTCTCCCACCCCTAGGTCCCTACAGGTCCTCCGGATTCAAATGCCATGCCACGCATCAGGTGCCTTTCCGCCCAAGGTGGCCGTTGTATTCCGTACAAATAAGACACAGGGCACAAACAGCAGTTAGTGAAAAAGGTGCATTTATTACAAACTGTGACATGTGATTGTGTGTAAGGTGATGACAAAAGTGGTGCGTGCAGTGACAATGAGCTGTCGGTCATGGCTGCGTGATGATCAGGGTGTACCCACTGGTTCTATGTCCATAGTCCAACACACACATGCCATCCAGATGGCTGTGTGGAGTGGGATCGTAGTCCAAGTCAATGCAGTGGCTGGTCAAGGAAGGCTGGCGGAAGGCTGGCTGGCTGCCTCACTTGCGTCTGGAGCGTGCGAAGTCCTCCCGGGAGATCTGTTTCCTCTTCGGACGGCCCCTTCCACGTTTGCGAGGGGGTGCCTGCTTGCGACATGCTGGTGGTTGAGGTGTGATCACTGGCTGTGGACGCAGGGGAACTGGACACTGCTGCTCCACCCTGCGCCCCGGCAGGTGGTGGCGGAGGGGAGCTGCTGTCCCTGGCTGTGACCTCACCGCCACCACCAGCTGTCCCATGAGGTCCACGATTTGGCCCATACGGGCGTCCATGGACCTCAGCACCCCCAGCACCTCACGCGTGTCTGAAGCAGACCGGACCCATTGTCCTTGGGCCTCTTCATAGGCCCCAAGGACTCTGGCCATGTGAGGCAGGGCATGGCTCCCAGGGGAGGCTGGCGTTTCCCTGACCCTGCTCCTCCTACCAGTCCTGCTGCCACCGGCCCTGCCCACTAGCCACATTGCTCACCACGGTCCTCGCTGTGGCTCCCAGGGTGGATCCAGTCGTCCGGGCCACCACCTGCGCTGGGGCTGGTGCCAGCGAAGACGTGGCGGTGGTGGCGGCGGTGGTGGTCGGTGCGGCGATGGTGGCGGTTGCGGCAGTGGTAGTGGCCACAATGACCGTGGGTGTGGCCGCAACGACAGTGGCAGCAGGGGGCTGGGAATGTTCAGCAGCCCTGGATGATGGGTTGGTGGGTAGGAGGGGTCCTGGGGAGCGGCTGGGCCCTGCCACACCAGATGGGCCTGCTTGGTTGTCCGTGTCCGAAGAGGAGGACAGATCCTCCAGATCCGTGTGTCCTCGTTGGGGGCTTGTAGGCTGGCTGTGCTGGCTGCTGGCTCCATCCCCAGCATCCAGCAGTTCGTCACCTGTGGAGAGAATGAGATTTGTTATTGTGTTGCACCTGGCGAAGTATGTATTTGTCGTCTGACATTGACAGTTCGTGCAATCTCGTACATGGGTTTCCCGGAGGCGTGTGTGTGGCTGTAGCATCTGTAGTTGTGTGTGCTTGGCAATGGGACTGTGTGCTGTGCACATGTGGCATGGGACGGATTGGCCATGCCGATGGGTGTGTTGCTGTGCCCCTACTTATTGTGACTCTGGTGTATGCGGGCTCCTGGCCCATCCTGGGTCTGGTTTGTACTTTGCTTTTGGGGTTCAAATGGAACGCTTAGGAACGCATATGGCAACATGGGGGCCATGCCCCAGATTCGCATTTGGGAGGGGATATGCTTTTGGGGTTCAAATGGAACGCTTAGGAACGCATATGGCAACATGGGGGCTATGCCCCAGATTCGCATTTGGGAGGGGATATGCTTTTGGGGTTCAAATGGAACGCTTAGGAACGCATATGGCAACATGGGGGCTATGCCCCAGATTCGCATTTGGGAGGGATATGCTTTTGGGGTTCAAATGGAACGCTTAGGAACGCATATGGCAACATGGGGGCTATGCCCCAGATTCGCATTTGGGAGGGGATATGCTTTTGGGGTTCAAATGGAACGCTTAGGAACGCATATGGCAACATGGGGGCCATGCCCCAGATTCGCATTTGGGAGGGAATATGCTTTTGGGGTACATGCTGTGAGCCATGGGTGCCGAACGTGACATGTGTTGTGGCAGCATGACAGTGCATGGTTTGAGGTGTGTGCATGCATCACATGGCCTGCATATTTGCTGTCTGTTGTGATTACTGGACATGGCATTGGACGCATCGTTATGAGTGAGTGATGGTTGTGTGCCAGCCAACGTATTGCAGTTGTCCCATCTCCTTGGTGTGCGTGCTGCCCTGTGCCATGTGCATCACTGCAGTGCTCGGGGGGGTGTGGCCCATGTTGTGTGTTGTTGCTCACAGTGTGTCGTGCACTTCATTGACTTCTGGCACATGGTTGGTCATGGGCATGTATCTTAGCGTGACTGCTGTATGTGTGGCAGCTGTGCGGATGACATGCCTTTCATGAGACTGGGGCTGACGGATGGGATGGATGGTATGTTGTTTGTGCATGGTGTGTCTGTGTGTTTGATGGGTTCAGTGGTGTTCGTGTGCATTTATGTTGTTCCGCTCTGTTGCGTCTAGTGTTGTTTGTCTTACATAGGCGTAGTTGTGGGGTGTGTGGTTGACAGGCAGTAGGGGCTACATGGACAGGACTTCAATGGTGTTTCGGTTGTGTGTGATGAGTTGCACAGTGGCTGCCGTGTGGTACTATATTCAGTGTGGCTTGTGCATGCAGACGTGGCTCCTTGGGTGTTGCTATATCTGTGATGGGTCATGTGGGGTGTGAGTCTGTTGTTCATGTCCGTGTGCACATTGTTCACTTGTTCGTGACGGTGGGCGGTGCTGCGTGTTCGTCTGCTACGTGACATGTCCCATGTGTTGGTCGTGTTATGGTCCTCATGCCTCCAGTAATCCAGCCCTGTCCAGTTTCCCACCTGCAAGTTGTTCGTGCGTGCACTGTACTGGATGCCACATGGCTCTGAGCGGGGGTGCTCCATGTTGCAGGTCTGTGGGGGTGGGGGGGTGTTGTGGGTCGTGGGGGTGGCTGGACACCCACTGACACCGATTGCTGTGGACCGTGATGTCTGCCTTTCGGCTGTCGTTGTGCACTGCGGTGGCTGACACGTGGCTGTGGGGGATGCTCCTCCTTGCTGTGCTGTGGGACTGGGGCCTGGTGTGTGTTGTACTTGGGCTGTCCACCCTCCCACCCACTGCACTTTGTGTTCCTGCCACTTACCTGTTACTTGTCGGTTAGTGCAGCTGTGGCGGACACATGGGTGTGGTGGGTGCTCGTTGTGGCGCTTCTGGCATATTTGTGGACCTGTTGGTGGTTACGTGGCTGGCTTAGTGTACACATGTCCCCACGCATCTTACAGTTGTTCGGTTTGGGCTGTGTGTGGTAGTGTCTGTTGCATGTGTGTGTGATGTGTTGTGTATTGTGTGCTGGACATGGGGGTGTTTGTCCCTGGGAGCTGTGGCATGGTGGTAGTGCATGTGAGTACATAGCGGTGTGCTGGTATACATTAGTTTGTACTTACCAGCCTCCACTCCCCCTGCTAATCCGGCGAGGATCTCCGGATGGATTACGACTCGCACCTTCTCCTCCCACGCTTTGAAGGTCTTAAAGAGCGCGGGATTCCCTCCGCCAGTGACGGCAGCCAGCTCTCTGTTTTTGCCCTCCTTCTTCTTGACCAGGCTCTTTACGTCATTCCAACGTTTGTTAATCTCGACTCTGTTCCTGGGCAGGGTCCCGACTGCATTGACCTGGTCTACGATCCGGTTCCACATTCTGTTTCTGGTGGCTAGTGGTGTGTGCTGGACCATGTTCCCATAGATTTGTGGGTACACCTTGATGATCTCGTCGACCATGACCGTCAGCTCCATGGGCGTGAACTTGGGCATTCTTTGTGGTGCCATGATGTTTGTGGTGCTGGTGCGGTGTGTGTTGTGTAATGTGCAGGGGGTTTGTGGTGCCGGTGTTTGGTGGTGGTGGTGGTGGTGGTGGTGGTGGTAGTGGTGGTGGTGTTTGGTGGTGGTGGTGTGTGGTGGTGGTGGTGGTGGTTGTGATGTGTGCGTTTCTGTGGTGTGCTGCTGTCCTTGCTGTGTCACTGTGTCCTCTCCTCTCCTCTCTGGTTTGCAATGTAGCAAGGGGTTGTGGTCTGTGGGAGTGCTGCTTTTGTACTCACCTATGTGGGTGTGTCCTCATGGTCTGTTGTTTTCAGGTGTGTTGTGTCTGGGGTTCTGGCCTTTGTATTTTTTGTTTGTCCGGGGGGTGTTTTCGGGATGTGTACTGTGCTTGTGTATTTGTGCGTGCCTTGCTGTGTGGACTTGTTGGCCATGTTGTGTGCTATTGGTTTTGTGTGCGGATGGTTTCTGTGCAGGTACGTTGGCGCCATGGCTTCTGCCGTGTCGATTCTCATCGGCGTTGTTTGCGCTGGCGGGCGGTATATTTGTGGTTTTCCGCGCTCATGTCGGTGCGATCGTAATTTCACGTGCGGTGTGTCGGCCGTGAGGGCGGGCGGTTTTGTGTTGTCGTGCGTGTTTCCGTCCGTGGCGGGCGGTTTGTCTCCGACTCGGACGTTGGCGGGCGGTATTTTGTGTGCTTTTTCCGCCGATGGCGGTATTCGGTTTGTGTAATCGTAATGGCGTGGTCGGTGTTCAGGCGGTGTGTGCGGGCGGATTTTTGCCGCTTCCATGCCTGGCGGAATTATTTACGCCGGGTATCGTAATGTGCCCCTTGGATATTATGTTTAGGTATTCTAGGCCCTTTGTACTAGGGTACAATTTTACTTGTTGTTCTAGATATTTATGCATTTGTTTAGTTTGTTTTGATGTTTTTGGAGTTAATTGAGTTATGTATTGTTCCATTCGGAACTCCTGATAACTCTGTTCTTTTTGTAGGCATGATATACATTTTTCTAGTGTTGGTTTTGTTCTGCCTTTTGATTGAAGGAAGGCATTATGCCATCCTTCGACTGCATTATTAGTTTTGGATTCACCGTTTAATGTGCTTCTGTATACGTTCCACCAGGGTATTAAGAATTTAGGGTTTCTTCTGTGGCCAGATCTGTGTAGTCTGCCGACCCATGTATCCTCAAAATAGTCTAATAGTGGACTTAGTTTTGCTTCATTTTGTTTGTAGACGGTGCTGTCTATTAAGATGTTGTAATGTTCTGTGACGTCTGTGTCAGGTACATAAGCTAGGGCTGTTAATTTTTTTATTTGATATGCAAAAGAAGAATTAGTTGCATATTCAATG
>CAWUFW010026030.1:0-37543 GCA_963921515.1 Calotriton arnoldi | reverse complement strand
TTTTCTGGTAGATACTTTAACCGCAGAATCCTCACCTTATGATTATCCCAGACACCAGACTGGATGGGGATATTCTCCCTGCAATGACTCCTGCGCTCTGACAGGTGGTGCTGTGTGGCACAATGGTGATCTCGAACCACCAAGGCAGTGACAGGCTGCAGACAGGAGCAACTCCTGTTCAGCTGTGTCATTCTTGTGACATTTCTCCTTCCACATCCTTTGAGGTGAAGAACTTTAAACAAATTGTAGGCAGCATTGTGCCAAAAGCACAAGTTACTAACTTGTGTAACGATATATCTGTAAGAGACAGTAGTTAGTGACAGATTCCTTACCTTAGAATATACCCAGGCGTCAGGCTGGATCCGGAAAGTTTTTTGCGTAGCAGTACCCTTGCGCGTCGGTAGGCGGCGTCGTCGTGCGGCTCCGCGTCCGTCGTCGGCGTCGTGATCGCCGGGATGACGTCGCGGGCAGTACTTAGACGCCGCCCCTGCGCGCTGACGTCAGTTCTGTACACGACTTTCCGCGCCAGGAACGCAGAGCCATGCAAGAAGCTGACATAGGTGTCTGAAAAATACTAGGGCCCTGAAAGGGATGTCCTTAACCCTAGAAATCAGTTCGCAGAACGGGGAGGATGGGTGGGCGGTAGGAATCTGTCACTAACTACTGTCTCTTACAGATATATCGTTACACAAGTTAGTAACTTGTGCATCTGAAAGAGACACGTTAGTGACAGATTCCTTACCTTAGAATAGATACCCCAGCAATACCAACCCCGGTGGTGCGTCTGCGAACAAAGATCAGACAAGGAAGTCCTGGAGGACAGAACGGCCAAAGAAGCCGTCCCTCCGGACCTGACTGTCAAGGCAGTAATGCTTTGTAAACGTGTGCAGCGAGGCCCACGTAGCTGCCTGACAGATAACCGTCAGCGGAACACCGCGGCCCAAAGCCGTGGTAGCAGCCGTTGCCCTGGTGGAATGGGCACGCAGCCCAACAGGAGGCTCCTTAGCCAAAGAATAGCAGGCCTTGATGCACAAGGTAACCCAGCGGGAGATGGTTCGTTTGTGCACCGCCCGACCTTTTTTGGCGCCCACGTAGCCAACAAAGAGCTGGTCATCCACCCGGAAGTGTTTTGTGCGGTCGATATAGAAGGAGAGCGCACATTTGGGTCCAGACGGTGGAGCCTCTCTTCCTCTCTGGAAGGATGCAGAGGCGGAAAGAAGGTGGGCAAAGTGATTGTCTGCCCAATGTGGAAGGCAGTAACCACCTTTGGCAAGAAGGACGGACGCGTCCTAAGAACAACCTTGTCTGGATGGACAGACAGAAAGGGAGGTTTGCAAGATAGAGCCTGGAGCTCACTCACCCGCCGAGCGGAGGTGATGGCCACCAGAAAGGCTGTCTTCAGAGTCAGAAGACGAAGAGGACAGTTATGTAGAGGCTCAAAGGAAGCGCACATTAAAAAGGTAAGAACCAAGTTCAAGTCCCACTGAGGCATCACAAACGGAACAGGAGGAAAGAGGTGTGTAATGCCTTTTAAGAACCTGTTAACAGGGGACTTGAAAAGGGAGGGCTGATCAGGGAGCCTGAGGAAGGCCGAGATAGCACAAAGATAACCCTTGATGGTACCCAGGGCAGAACCCTGTTGGGCCAGAGAAAGAAGGAACAGAAGGACCTCAGAAAGAGGGGCAGAAAGGGGATTCACAGCCTTTGCTGTGCACTATGCCACAAATTTGTTCCACCTGCAGGCGTATACCACCTTAGTGGAGGGACGCCTGGCTGCCAGAATCACAGGTGTAGACTGGAGAGGTTCGGGTGAAGGACCGTCCCCTGCTGCTGCGACAGAAGATCCTCCCGAAGAGGCAGACGGATCGGGGGATCTACGCTCATACTGAGTAGTTCGGGATACCAAACTCTTCGAGCCCAGTCCGGAGCCACAAGGATGACTTGGGCCCGGTCGTGCCGAATCTTCTTCAACACTCTGGGTAGAAGTGGTATAGGCGGAAAGGCGTACAACAGACCGCAACTCCACTCGCGACGAAAAGCGTCGCCGAGCGAGTGCCGCCTTGGAAATTCCAACGCGCAGAACTGATGACATTGCGCGTTCTCTTCGGTGGCGAATAGATCTAACCAAGGCTCTCCCCATTGTTGAAAGAGTCCTTGCGCCACTTCCGAGTGAAGACGCCATTCGTGATCCATCATGCACCTGCGGCTGAGTTCGTCCGCCCTGGCGTTCAGGGAACCTGCCAGGTGTTGAACCATCAGGAACATGTCCTGATGTTCCAGCCAAGTCCAGAGGCGCAGAGCCTCCTGACAGAGGGTCCACGACCCCACCCCGCCCTGTTTGTTGCAGTACCACATGGCGGTGGTGTTGTCTGTGAACACCTGCACTACCTTCCCTTTGACAGAGGGAAGGAATGTCTTGAGTGCAAGTCGGATCGCCCGGAGCTCCAGAAGGTTGATATGGAGCCGGGACTCCGCCGGAGACCAGAGGCCTCTGATCTCCGCCTCTCCCATGTGACCGCCCCATCCCAGAAGGGACGCGTCCGTCACAACTGTGCGCTCTGGCTGGGGAAGGGAGAGGGATCTGCCCATGACCCATTGCCGGTTCGAGAGCCACCACTGCAAGTGTTTTGCAGTCCCCACCGAGATCTGGACGTGATCGGACAGGTTGCTCTGGTGCTGCGCCCACTGGAACTTCAGGTCCCACTGCAGAGCCCGCATATGCCATCTGGCATGATCGACCAGCAGGATGCAGGAGGCCTTGAGGCCCAGCAGCCTCAGGGTCATCCATACCGAAACCCAGGATAAAGGCTGAAAGATCGGAATCATAGCCTGAATATCCCCGACTCGCCGTTCGGGAGGATAGGCCCGAAAGCACAAGTTACTAACTTGTGTAACGATATATCTGTAAGAGACAGTAGTTAGTGACAGATTCCTTACCTTAGAATATCCCCAGGCGTCAGGCTGGATCCGGAAAGTTTTTTGCGTAGCAGTACCCTTGCGCGTCGGTAGGCGGCGTCGTGCGGCTCCGCGTCCGTCGTCGGCGTCGTGATCGCCGGGATGACGTCGCGGGCAGTACTTAGGCGCCGCCCCTGCGCGCTGACGTCAGTTCTGTACACGACTTTCCGCGCCAGGAACGCAGAGCCATGCAAGAAGCTGACATAGGTGTCTGAAAAATACTAGGGCCCTGAAAGGGATGTCCTTAACCCTAGAAATCAGTTCGCAGAACGGGGAGGATGGGTGGGCGGTAGGAATCTGTCACTAACTACTGTCTCTTACAGATATATCGTTACACAAGTTAGTAACTTGTGCATCTGAAAGAGACACGTTAGTGACAGATTCCTTACCTTAGAATAGATACCCCAGCAATACCAACCCCGGTGGTGGGTCTGCGAACAAAGATCAGACAAGGAAGTCCTGGAGGACAGAACGGCCAAAGAAGCCGTCCCTCCGGACCTGACTGTCAAGGCAGTAATGCTTTGTAAACGTGTGCAGCGAGGCCCACGTAGCTGCCTGACAGATAACCGGCAGCGGAACACCGCGGCCCAAGGCCGTGGTAGCAGCCGTTGCCCTGGTGGAATGGGCACGCAGCCCAACAGGAGGTTCCTTCTTAGCCAAAGAATAGCAGGTCTTGATGCACAAGGTAACCCAGCGGGAGATGGTCCTCTTGTGCACCGCCCGACCTTTTTGGCGCCCACGTAGCCAACAAAGAGCTGGTCATCCACCCGGAAGTGTTTTGTGCGGTCAATATAGAAAGAGAGCGCACGTTTTGGGTCCAGACGGTGGAGCCTCTCTTCCTCTCTGGAAGGATGCGGAGGCGGAAAGAAGGTGGGCAAAGTGATGGTCTGCCCAATGTGGAAAGCAGTAACCACCTTTGGCAAGAAGGACGGACGCTTCCGAAGAACAACCTTGTCTGGATGAACAGACAGAAAGGGAGGTTTGCAAGATAGAGCCTGGAGCTCACTCACCCGCCGAGCGGAGGTGATGGCCACCAGAAAGGCTGTCTTCAGAGTCAGAAGACGAAGAGGACAGTTATGTAGAGGCTCAAAGGGAGCGCACATTAAAAAGGTAAGAACCAAGTTCAAGTCCCACTGAGGCATCACAAACGGAACAGGAGGGAAGAGGTGAGTAATGCCTTTTAAGAACCTGTTAACAACAGGGGACTTGAAAAGGGAGGGCTGATCAGGGAGCCTGAGGAAGGCCGAGATAGCACAAAGATAACCCTTGATGGTACCCAGGGCAGAACCCTGTTGGGCCAAAGAGAGAAGGAACAGAAGGACCTCAGAAAGAGGGGCAGAAAGGGGATTCACAGCCTTTGCTGTGCACCATGCCACAAATTTGTTCCACCTGCAGGCGTATACCACCTTAGTGGAGGGACGCCTGGCTGCCAGAATCACATCACAAACTTCGGGAGGCAAGTCGAAAGGAATCAACTGCCGCCGCTCAATCTCCACGCAAGCAGGTGTAGACTGGACAGGTTCGGGTGGAGGACCGTCCCCTGCTGCTGCGACAGAAGATCCTCCCGAAGAGGCAGACGGATCGGGGGATCTACGCTCATATTGAGTAGCTCGGGATACCAAACTCTTCGAGCCCAGTCCGGAGCCACAAGAATGACTTGGGCCCGGTCGTGCCGAATCTTCTTCAACACTCTGGGTAGAAGTGGTATAGGCGGAAAGGCGTACAATAGACCGCAACTCCACTCGTGACGAAAAGCGTCGCCGAGCGAGTGCCGCCTTGGAAATTCCAACGCGCAGAACTGATGACATTGCGCGTTCTCTTCGGTGGCGAATAGATCTAACCAAGGCTCTCCCCACTGTAGAAAGAGTCCTTGCGCCACTTCCGAGTGAAGACGCCATTCGTGATCCATCATGCACCTGCGGCTGAGTTCGTCCGCCCTGGCGTTCAGGGAACCTGCCAGGTGTTGAACCACCAGGAACATGCCCTGATGTTCCAGCCATGTCCAGAGGCGCAGAGCCTCCTGACAAAGGGTCCACGACCCCACCCCGCCTTGTTTGTTGCAGTACCACATGGCGGTGGTGTTGTCTGTGAACACCTGCACTACCTTCCCTTTGACAGAGGGAAGGAATGCCTTGAGTGCAAGTCGGATCGCCCGGAGCTCCAGAAGGTTGATATGGAGCCGGGACTCCGCCGGAGACCAGAGGCCTCTGATCTCCGCCTCTCCCATGTGACCGCCCCATCCCAGAAGGGACGCGTCCGTCACAACTGTGTGCTCTGGCTGGGGAAGGGAGAGGGATCTGCCCATGACCCATTGCCGGTTCGAGAGCCACCACTGCAACTGTTTTGCAGTCCCCTCCGAGATCTGGACGTGATCGGACAGGTCGCCCTGGTGCTGCGCCCACTGGAACTTCAGGTCCCACTGCAGAGCCCGCATATGCCATCTGGCATGAGTGACCAGCAGGATGCAGGAGGCCATGAGGCCCAGCAGCCTCAGGGTCATCCGTACCGAAACCCAGGATAAGGGCTGAAAGATCGGAATCATAGCCTGAATATCCCGGACTCGCCGTTCGGGAGGATAGGCCCGAAACTGCGTCGTGTCCAGAACTGCTCCGATGAAAAGGAGCTGTGGAGAAGGAATCAGATGCGACTTTGGCACATTGATGGAGAACCCCAGCGAGTGCAGGAGTTCGGCCGTAGTCTGGAGGTGGGAGACAACTGCCTGGGACGAGCCCGCCTTCAGCAGCCAGTCGTCGAGGTAGGGGAAGACTGAAACCCCTGCCCGGCGCAGATGAGCTGCGACCACCGCCATCACTTTCGTGAACACCCGAGGGGCACTGGTAAGGCCAAAGGGGAGCACGGTGAACTGAAAATGCTCGAGGCCTACCGTGAACCGAAGGTAACGCCGGTGGGCCGGCAGGACGGGGATGTGGAAATAGGCGTCCTGCAAGTCCAACGCTACCAACCAGTCTCCGGGGTCGAGGGCAGTCAAGACCTGAGCTAGGGTGAGCATCTTGAACTTCTCCTTCCGGAGGAAGCGATTGACGTTCCGGAGGTCCAAGATAGGACGCATGTCCTCCTTGTCCTTTTTGGGCACCAGAAAGTAGTGGGAGTAGCAACCACGCCCTACTTCTGGGGTCGGAACATGCTCGATGGCCCTCTTGGCCAAGAGGGCCGTGACTTCCTTCTGTAGAAGCACCAAGTGATCCCCTGACATGCAGTGGAATTGAGGTGGCATGGCTGGGGGGTGGTCTCGAAGGGGAGGGAGTAGCCCCTTCGGACAATGTCCAAGACCCACTTGTCCGAGGTGATGGGACGCCAGTGGTGAAGGTGATGGCGGACCCTGCCCTCGACTGGCGTGCTGTGCACCTGAAAGGAGGGACTAGGAGGGCTTGGAGGCCGCGGACGGGTTGGAGGTGGTGGCCTGACCCGCACGCTGGTTGCCTGAACCGCCACGGCGGTATCCACGTCCTCGGCCACGCGAAGGCGCTTGCTGCGCGGGCCGTTGGCCGGGCTGTGGACGTGACTGGGCGCCCCTTCCGTGGCCACGAAAGGGGCGAAAAGCAGACGTTTGCGGAGGGCGCACAACAGCAAGGCCCAGGGACTTAGCAGTAGCCCGTGAGTCCTTGAAACGCTCCAGCGCATGGTCTGCCTTTGAACCAAAGAGACCGACTCCATCAAAGGGCATGTCCATGAGAGTATTCTGGACATCCCCTGAAAAACCAGTGGTTCTCAGCCAGGCGTGGCGACGCAGCGCCACCGTCGTTGCAAGCGATCTGCCCAGCGAGTCGGCGGTATCAAGGCCACAGCGGATGGTATACTTAGCCGCATCACGCCCTTCCGCAATAGCGCGGGTAAGCAGTGTCTGGACCTCCTCAGAACACTGCGGCAAAACATCAGCCACCGAATCCCACAGGGAGTGGGTGTATCGGCCCAAGAGGCAAGCGGTATTAACAGACCGCAAGCCAGCACTGGAGGAAGAGAAAGCCTTCTTCCCAAAGTGATCCAGGCGCTTGGATTCCCTATCCGGAGGGGCGGTAGGGAAGGCTGTTTGGGAGGCAGAGGCTTGGACAACCAAGCTCTCAGGGGTGGGGTGTTGGGAGAGAAACAGGGGGTCGCCCGGAGCCGGGCGATGGCGTCGGGCCACGTTCCTATCCACAGGAGCCCCTGTGGTGGGTTTGGACCAGGCACCCAAAAGAACGTCAGTGAGTGCATCGTTGAACGGCAGCACAGGCTCCGAAGAGGAGGCCGCCGGCTGAAGCACTTCAGTCAGGAGGTTAGTCCTGACGGCCACTGTAGGCAACTGGAGATTTAAGGCTCCAGCAGCTCTACGCAACACCGTTGCAAAATTAGCCCCCTCCTCCGTTGCCACGGGAGGAGACAGCATGCCAGAGTCGGGGAGGTATCCAGCCCACTGGCATCCCCAAGTTCCTCAACCCAGTCCGGGTCAAACTCGCACTGTTGTGTGAGAGGGTCGTCAGACCCCTCCCAGCTCTCCTGGTCCTCCTCAGGTTGAAAAGATGGAGGAGGAGGGACATAAGGGACCCAAGGCCTCATTGGCGCCGGAACCGGCGTCGGGCGACGCCGGTCCGGCTCCATGTCCGGACCCGGGGAGAACCGGGGAACGATGCCGCCCGGAGCCCCGGACGGCGTCGGAAACGGCACCGGGGACATCGGCGTCGGCGGAGGCGTGGTTAGGTCAACCGGCGTCGATGGGGGTTGCGGCACCACCGGAACCGGGGTCGAGGCCGGGGTCGAGGCCGGGGCCGGAGCCGAGGCCGGGACGAAGGCTGGTGGGACAGGCGACGCCGGGACCGGAGTCGACGGCGACGCCGGAGCAACCCCATCTGGGCCCGAAGGCGCACCGGAGGGACCTTGAGGCCCGAAGAGGCGGGCCATGGCCGACAGGAATTTCTGTACTTCGGCCGGAGTCGCCCCCGAACCCAGGAAGGACGGGTAATGCGGGGGCAACTCGACAGGCACGTCCGGGGCCGCGGGGGACGGTGCCGACAGGGACCTCAGCCGAGTCGCGCGACCGGCGAGGCGAAGTCTTAGAGCGATGACGCCGCTTAGACTTCTTGTGCTTCGACTTACCGGAGGAGCGCGAAGACTTGGATTCCGACGAACGGCGGAGACTCCGCGTCCGGCCCCTCGACCTCTCCCGGGACCGGGGCTTGCTGCGGCGCGGAGCAGACTGCCGGACTTCAAGGAGCTTTCGAGACCGCTCTCGCAAAGCCTTCGGATGAAGTTTCCGGCAGTCAGGGCACGACTTCGTGTCGTGGCCTCGGCCGAGGCAGAAGAGACACTCGAGGTGGGGGTCCGTGATGGACATCATACGACCACATTCCTCGCAGGGCTTAAAGCCGGGCATCCCTACGACACCTTAGGAGTCGTGAAGACTCGTTGAAGAGAACAGTGAAAAATTTCACAAAAAGATAGTCAAAAAGTGACTAGGGCACTGCTCTTCCCGGATCTGCGCTTACTGGCGCGGAAAAAGAAGAACTGACGTCAGCGCGCAGGGGCGGCGCCTAAGTACTGCCCGTGACGTCATCCCGGCGATCACGACGCCGACGACGGACGCGGAGCCGCACGACGCCGCCTACCGACGCGCAAGGGTACTGCTACGCAAAAAACTTTCCGGATCCAGCCTGACGCCTGGGGATATTATAAGGTAAGGAATCTGTCACTAACGTGTCTCTTTCAGATCTGCGTCGTGTCCAGAACTGCTCCGATGAAAAGGAGCTGTGGAGAAGGAACCAGATGCGACTTCGGCACATTGATGGAGAACCCCAGCGAGTGCAGGAGTTCGGCCGTAGTCTGGAGGTGAGAGACGACTGCCTGGGACGAGCCCGCCTTCAGCAGCCAGTCGTCGAGGTAGGGGAAGACTGAAACCCCTGCCCGGCGCAGATGAGCTGCGACCACCGCCATCACTTTCGTGAACACCCGAGGGGCACTGGTAAGGCCAAAGGGGAGCACGGTGAACTGAAAATGCTCGAGGCCTACCGTGAACCGAAGGTAACGCCGGTGGGCCGGCAGGACGGGGATGTGGAAATAGGCGTCCTGCAAGTCCAACGCTACCAACCAGTCTCCAGGGTCGAGGGCAGTCAAGACCTGAGCTAGGGTGAGCATCTTGAACTTCTCCTTCCGGAGGAAGCGATTGACGTTCCGGAGGTCCAAGATAGGACGCATGTCCTCCTTGTCCTTTTTGGGCACCAGAAAGTAGTGGTAGTAGCAACCACGCCCTACTTCTGGGGTCGGAACATGCTCGATGGCCCTCTTGGCGAAGAGGGCCGTGACTTCCTTCTGCAGAAGCACCAAGTGATCCCCTGACATGCGGTGGAATTGAGGTGGCATGGCTGGGGGGGTGGTCTCGAAGGGGAGGGAGTAGCCCCTTCGGACAATGTCCAAGACCCACTTGTCCGAGGTGATGGCACGCCAGTGGTGAAGGTGATGGCGGACCCTGCCCCCAACTGGCGTGCTGTGCACCTGAAAGGAGGGACTAGGAGGGCTTGGAGGCCGCGGACAGGGCGGGGTGTGTGGCATGACCCGCACGCTGGTTGCCCGAACCGCCACGGCGGTGTCCTCGGCCACGCGAAGACGCCTGCTGCGCGGGCCGGTGGCTGGGCTGCTGACGTGACTGGGCGCCCCTTCCGGTTCCACGATAGGGGCGAAAAGCAGAGGTTAGCGGAGGGCGTGCAGTAGAAAGGCCCAGGGACTTGGCAGTAGCCCGTGAGTCCTTAAAACGCTCCAACGCATGGTCTGCTTTGGAACCAAAAAGACCGACTCCATCAAAGGGCATGTCCATGAGTGTATTCTGGACATCACCCGAGAAACCAGTGGTTCTCAGCCAGGCGTGGCGACGCAGCGCCACCGTCGTTGCAATAGATCTGCCCAGCGAGTCGGCGGTATCAAGGCCACAACGTATGGTGTATTTGGCCGCATCCCTACCTTTCGCAATGGCGCGGGTAAGCAGTGTCTGGACCTCCTCAGAACACTGGGGCAAAACAGTCGCCACCGAATCCCACAGGGAGTGGGTATATCGGCCCAAAAGACAAGCGGTGTTGATGGACCGCAAGCCAGCACTGGAGGAAGAAAAACCCTTCTTCCCAAATTGATCCAGGCGTTTGGATTCCCTATCCGGAGGGGCGGTAGGGAAGGCGGTTTGGGAAGCCGAGGCTTGGACAACCAAGCTCTCAGGAGTGGGGTGGACAGAGAGAAACAAGGGGTCGCCCGGAGCTGGGCGATGGCGTCGGGACTTGTTCCTATCCACAGGAGCCCCTGTGTTGGGCTTGGAGCAGGCGCCCAAAAGAACGTCAGTGAGTGCATCGTTAAACGGCAGCACAGTTTCCAAGGAGGAGGCTGCCGGCTGAAGCACTTCTGTCAAGAGATTAGTCTTGACCGCCACAGTAGGGAGTCGGAGATGTAAGGCTCCAGCTGCCCTACGCAACACCGTTGCAAAATTGGCTCCCTCCTCCGTAGCCACGGGAGGAGACAGCATGCCAGTGTCAGGGGAAGTATCTAGACCACTGGCATCCCCTAGTTCCTCTGCCCAGTCCTCATCATACTGACACTGTTGTGCCAGAGGGTCCTCAGACCCCTCCCAGTCCTCCTGGTCCTCCTCTGGTTCAAAATAAGGAGGAGGAGGGACATTTGGGACCCAAGGTCTCATCGGCGCCGGAACCGGCATCGAGCGACGTCGGTCCGGCTCCATGTCCGGAGCCGGAGAGTACATGGGGACGACGCCGCCCGGAGCCCCGGGCGGCGTCAGGAACGGCACCGGAGACATCGGCGCCGGCGGAGCCGTGGTCAGGTCGACCGGCGTCGATGGGGGTTGCAGTACCACCGGAGCCGGGATCGAGCCCGGGGCCGAAGCCGGAGCCGGGATCGAGGCTGGAGGCACGAGCGACGCCGGGACCGGAGTCGTCGGCGACGCCGGGGCAACCCCATCAGGGCCCGCGGGGCCCGAAGGCGCACCGGAGGGACCTTGAGGCCCGAAGAGGCGGGCCATGGCCGACAGGAATTCCTGTATTTGGGCCGGATCCGCCCCCGAACCCGGGAAGGACGGGTATTGCGGGGGCGGCTCCACAGGCATGTCCGGGGCCGCGGGGGCTGGGACGGTGCCGGGTGGGGCCTCAGCCGAGTTGCGAGACCGGCGAGGCGAAGTCCTAGAGCGATGATGCTTTTTGGACTTCTTGTGCTTAGACTTACCGGACGACGAAGACTTGGATCCCGACGACCGGTGAGGACTCCGCGACCGACCCCTCGACCTCTCACGCGACCGGGGCTTGGAATGGCGCGGAGCCGACTGCCGGGCCTCGAGGAGCTTTCGAGACCGCGCTCGCAAAGCTTTCGGGTTGAGGGCCCGGCAGTCGGAACACGACTTCGTGTCGTGGCCTCGGCCGAGGCAGAAGAGACACTCCAGATGCGGGTCTGTGATGGACATCATCCGAGCACAGGCGTCGCAACGTTTAAAACCGGGCATCCCTACGACACCTTGGAGTCGATTCGAAGAAACAGTGAAAAAATTCACAAAAAAGTTAGTCAAAAATTGACTAGGGCACTGCTCTTCCTGGATCTGCGCTTGCTGGCGCGGAAAAAGAAGAACTGACGTCAGCGCGCAGGGGCGGCGTCTAAGTACTGCCCGCGACGTCATCCCGGCGATCACGACGCCGACGACTGACGCGGAGCCGCACGACGCCGCCTACCGACGCGCAAGGGTACTGCTACGCAAAAACTTTCCGGATCCAGCCTGACGCCTGGGGATATTCTAAGGTAAGGAATCTGTCACTAACGTGTCTCTTTCAGATACTGCGTCGTGTCCAGAACCGCTCCGATGAAGAGGAGCTTCTGAGAAGGAGTCAGGTGTGACTTCGGCACTTTGATGGAGAACCCCAGCGAATGCAGGACGTCGACCATAGTCTGGAGGTGGGAGACGACAGCCTGGGGCGAGCCCGCCTTCAACAGCCAGTCGTCGAGATAGGGGAAGACTGGAACCCCTGATCTGCGCAGATGAGCTGCGACCACCGCCATCACTTTCGTGAACACCCGAGGGGCGCTGGTAAGGCCAAAGGAGAGCACGGTAAATTGAAAGTGCTCGTGGCCTACCGTGAACCGCAGGTAACGCCGGTGGGCCGGCAGAACGGCGATGTGAAAGTAAGCGTCCTGCAAGTCCAACGCTACCATCCAGTCTCCAGGGTCTAGGGCAGACAAGACCTGAGTGAGCGTCAACATCGTGAACTTCTCCTTCCGGAGGAAGCGGTTGACGTTTCTGAGATCCAAGATAGGACGCAGGCCCTTGTCCTTCTTGGGTACCAGAAATTAGTTTTAATAGCAACCACGACCTACTTCTGGGGCAGGAACGCGCTCGATGGCTCCCTTGGCCAAGAGAGCCGTGACTTCCTGTTGGAGAAGGCCCAGATGATCCTCCGACATACAATGGTACTGAGGTGGCATGGCTGGAGGGGTAGCCTCGAAGGGGAGGGAGTAGCCCCTTCGTACTATCTGCAAAACCTACCTGTCCGACGTGATGGTGCGTCAGTGGGGGAGGTGATGGCGGATCCTGCCGCCCACTGGCGATTGATGGGCATGAAGGTTTGGAGGCTGAAGCAGAGGTGGGGTTGGTGGACTGGCCCGCCCACTGGCCCCCAGAACCACGGCGGTGGTTCCCACGTCCCCGGCCGCGCGAAGGTTGGGGAACTTGCGTCGGCCTGTGGCTCTGGGCGGGACGTAGTGGGGCACCCCTTCCCTAGCCACGCAAGGGGCGAAGAGTAGACTGCGCAGGGCTGTTGGAGAGGTCCAAGGACTTGGCCGCAGCCCGTGAGTCCTTGAAACGCTCTAGAGTGTGGTCTGCCTTGTCGCCAAAAAGGCGACGGCCATCAAAGGGCATGTCCATAAGGGTGTTCTGGACATCCCCAGAAAAGCCAGTCGATCTCACCCAGGCATAGCGTCGAAGGGCTACCGACGTGGAAATCGTCCTGTCTAGAGAGTCGGAGGTATCCAGCCCACAACGGATGGTAAACTTTGCTGCGTCCCTCCCGGCGTCAACAGCCTGGGAGAGTACGGTCCGGGCCTCCTCCAGACACTGAGGCAGCACTTGCGCAACCGTGTCCCATACAGAGTGGGAATAACGGCCCAATAGACATGCGGTGTTTACCGACCGCAGTCCCAAGCTGGCAGAAGAAAAAATCTTCTTTCCAAGATGATTCAGCTTCTTGGATTCCCTATCTGGTGGAGCATTAGGGAATGCGCTCTTGGAGGTAGAGGCTTGGACCACCAAGCTCTCAGGGGTGGGGTGTTGGGTGAGGAAAGTGGGGTTGCCCGGGGCCGGGCGGTGGCGTCGGGCAATCATCCTATCCACTGGAGCCCCCGTGTTGGGCCTGGACCGAATGCCCAAAAGGACGTCGGTTAGGGCTTCATTAAACGGCAGCAGGGGCTCCGAAGAGCTCGCTTGCGGTTGAAGCACCTCCGTCAGGAGGTTAGTCCTGACCGCCACTGTAGGGAGCTCGAGGTGGAAAGCCTCGGCTGCCCTACGCAACACCAGTGCATAGGAAGCTCCTTCCTCCGTAGCCACGGTAGGAGGAGACAACATGCCAAGGTCTGGGGAGGTATCGAGACCACTGGCATCCCCCCCAGGTCCTCTCTCCAGTCCGGGTCATAATCCAACTGGTCGGTCAGTGGGTCACCTGACTCCTCCCAGTCCTCCTCCTCATCCTCTGGGTGCCAATCTGGCCTGAAAGGGACCCCAGGAGTGAACAGGGGCACAAAGACACCACTCAGCGCCGGTCCAGCTCCGTGTCCACGTCAGGATGGAGGCAGGGGTCGACGCCAGCTGGGGGCACGACCGGCGTCGAGTGCGGGAGCGGTGCCAAAGGAAGCGGCGCCGGTGGAGGTGTAATGAGTTCAACCGGCGCCGATCTGGATCCAGGCCTGGATCCATGGGGTCCCTGCGGCGCCGGCAGAGAAGGCCTAGGACCCTCAACCGAGTCTGCAGGGCCCGAAGGCGCGCCGGCGGAGTCGGGCTGCCCAAAGATGGCATGCATCGCCTTGTAAAACTGACGAAGCTGGGCAGGGGTCGCTCCGGGTCCCGGGAAGGGAGGGAAACTTGCAGTCGGACCTTCAGGCTCCGCACGCAGAGCAGCGGGAGGGGCACCGCCCGCATCCCTCGTCGCGTCAGCCGACCGACGGGGAGAAGTCCTAGAGCGACGATGCTTCTTCGACTTCTTCTTGTGCTTTGACTTACCTGACCCCGAGTGCGAAGACTTGGATGACGAGTGGTGATAGCTCTGCGACCGGTCCCTCGACCTCCCTCGCGACCGGGACCTCGAACGGCGCGGAGCCGACTGCCGGCGCTCAAGAAGCTTTCGGGACTGCTCCCGCAAAGCCTTCGGAGCCATGGTCCGGCAGTCGGAGCACGACTTGGGGTCATGGTCGCGCTCCAGGCAAAAGAGGCACACGCGGTGCGGATCCGTCACCGACATCAGTCGGGTACAGGAACCGCAAGCCTTGAAGCCAGGCATCCCTACGTGCACCAGGAGTCGGTAGGACTCAAAAAGACGTCGGCAAAAGTCGCTCAAAAAGTTCAGTCAAAAAGTGACTGGAGGTACCGCTCTCTCTGGATCTGCGCTGGCTGGCGCGGAAAAAGAAAGTACGGACGTCAGCGGACGAGGGCGGCATCTAAGTAGCTACCGCAACGTCATCCCGGCGACCATGACGCCAAAGACGAACGCGGAGCCGACCGACGCCACCTCCCGACGCGCAGAGGTACTGCTGACAAAAAACTTTCCGGATCCAGTCTGACGCCTGGGGAAATTCTAAGGTAAGGAATCTATAACTAACTGTTTCTTTCAGATACATGGATGAGTGAGTGAGGAGGCGGATAGAAAGTGAGTGTAGGAAAGTAGGATCTGCCTTCATGGATACCTTCACTTTTTGCTTGGTGTCCGTATATTTTTGACCTAGTCTGACTGAGATCCTGCTAATCAGAATCCCAGTCACTGTGCTTTCTCCATAAGTTTACCACAGTAAGTACTTCTGTACATCCACAATTGGCTACTGGTCCCTGGTATATGGTACTAAGGTACCCAGGGCATAGGTACACCAGGGGTCTTCCATGGACTGCAGCATGTATTGTGCCCCCCATGGGAGTGAAATGAAACTGACTACAGGCCTGCCATTGCAGCCTGTGTGAGTTGGTGTTTGCACCGCTCACAACAGATTTAAGTTTCCTTATATCGGAGGTCACTGTACTTAAAACCTATAAGTCACCCCTATGGCAGGCTCTTCAGTCCTTAGGGCAGGGTGCTTGGTTATAAGTGGGAGGGTGCCCCTGCATGAGCAGGACACCCCTACAAACCCCAGAGTCAATTCTCCAGGCTTTGTAAGGGCGGTCAGCCATTTTAATACATATAGTGGATATCAGTCATTACGAGATGTCTAACTATATAATGGCTGCACCGAACCCGGTCACGTTTGGTATCAAACATGTTGGCATCATACCCCAACACCGATTCTAGTGTTGGAAGTATGATCCCATGTACTGAGGGTGTCCCTTGGGGTACCCATCCTGTACTCCCGGTAACAGCCTTTCAGGGTCTGACAGCAAGCTAGTGCTGCTGCCGACCAAAGACATGATTCTGCCCTCCTGCTGCTGAGCTTGAGCAGGGGAAGGTAGAATATTAGGTTTCCTGTTGCAGGGAGGTGTGACCACCTCCAGAGACAGGACTTAGTGTATTGGGCTGGGGTGGGGGGCACTTGCCAGAGCCACCAAACAGCTTTGAAGGGCACATTTGGTGCCCTCCTTACATACTCCAGATTGAGCCAGTTCAGGTAGCCCTTGGCTACCGCTCTGGCGTGAAACTGGACAAAGGACATGGGAGTATGATCCCTCTGCCCAGCCCCTCCTCTGGGAGGAACCCTCAAGTTGTTCTAACCCTTCCCGTAGGGTATTTAAGGACTTAATTGTGGGTGGGCCCTCAGATTCGTCGTAGGACAAGACTCAAGACTTAAACCACGCCACTCTTCGACCGTCTGGGAGCTTGGACTTCGCCTGGAACAGAGACTGCATTAAAGACTACTGCTGTTTCTGGTCTCGCTGTTCTGCAAGTCTTCTTCGGTGTCTGTGCTTCACCCAGGTTCTTTGACAGACCTGTGGGCATCAAGGACACCCGAAGTAATCTCCCTTGGACTGAAGGAGTCACTCTCCTGCATCTGCAGGCACCGCAACAAAGCTGACTCCTGTGGTCCCACGGACTTTCCGAGGCCCAGCAACACAGGTGGTGGTTCTGCAACTCCCTCGAGGCCTGACCTGTCCTCTCAGCAATTTTGAGGACAGTACCCCTCGTCGGTACCGCTGGAACCAAACCCCTGTGCACCGTGTCGACTTGCCGTTGCCAAGGCTTGTTGGCTCTGCACTCGAGAGATCTTCAGGCTACAAGAAGCTCCAGCAACTCTTCCCTCCAAGCTCCGCATCCTCACCGCCTCTGCAACGTTGGCCTTCATTCTTGGTGAGCTGCTCGAGGTACTCTTGCGACTCCTGTGCCTTCGGCCTGTGGGTCTTCCTGAGGGTCTTCTGCTCCAGTAGGCTCCCCTGCTTGCTGAGGCCCTTCTCTGACTCTCCTGCTCGTGGCAAGTCCCTTTCACCTTGCTAGTCTCAAAGTTGCTCCTTCTTCGTTCTCCATGCCAGTTGCGGCTACCAAAGCTTGTTGGTGCTCCTGCCGGACACTGACCACCTAGTCACCGACATCCGACGTGGGACAGCTCGTGTATGGCTCCTGGTCTTCCTCAGAGTCACTTGGTCCTCACAGCTGCAGCGACAAGGTTACCGTCAACTCGTCTGAACAGTCAGACATCGGTGGGCATTGCTCTTCCGTGCCTCCTGGTCACTCCTGAGTGGCATAGACTCTGTCCCTTCTGCTTGCAGGTTCTTCACTTCCAGAATCCATCCTTGGATAAAATCGAACTTCTTCACCTTTTTCTCCAGAGGCACTTTCTTCCAAGTCTTCTATTGCAGTCTACGGAGGTTTCCGACATCTCTTCACCCCTATGCACCTTGCTTCCCTGGTGTACGTAACCTGGCTCCCGGGGCATCCACGGGTGGGGAGGCTCTCGAAAACTTCGGTCAGCCAAGGGAATTTTTTGGGGTCCTCTGGGAAGGGTCCTTCTGCAAAACTGCAACCGCGACTTCTCCACTGACTTACTGTGGTCACGCGACTGTGTTCCGACTGTGCACACAGCCTCCGTGGGGTTCTTGGGTACTTACCTTGGGTGGTTCCTTGTGTCCCCGGCTCCTCTGGGTCTTCTGGTCCAAGTCACGTTCTCTTCTACAGTTCGCATCCCACTTTATTATGTGGTTTGGTCTTCCACCGGGCGAACACTGTATTTTGTGCTACTTACCTTATTGCATTTGAAGTATTTTGGTGTATTGTGTTAATATCTCCGGGTAGGAGATATACCAATGTGTTAGTCAGTGTTGTGTAATAAATAGAACTATTTTTATATAAACACTGTGTGGTTCTCTTTAATTTAACTTACACCATAAGGTTAAACTGGCAAAACAAGCTGCTTAACACACCTGCAAGATAGGCCTGAAGGCTGCGCACCAAAGCAAACACTAAGATTTTCATGGTTATCAAAGACCACTAAAATCACCATAAAGGTTGCCTGGAATAGTGCAAGGTGCTTCATTTAAATACGTATGCACCATATACTAAGCCAGCCTCCTACAGAGAGGAATCGCAGCAATGCAGGTATCTAGCATGGACTGGTGAAGGCCTGGTAGCTCTGACCGGTAGGTGCATACAAAATGAGGAACTGCAACCTCTGCTACCATCGTAAAAGAGGTGACGGCTGGCAGCTCTGAGAAGTGAATAGACAGCGAGGAATAACTTTGAATATGTAGGTAAAGGAAGTAAGAGCTGGCAGCACCAACATTGAAGGGTGCAAAGAGTGCTGGAGGCAGTCATCTGCTTACCTATCTGTTTGCAAAGTGTGTAGCCTAGGTGCCGGCCTCCACTCAGAAGCAGTTTTAAGACGGTGTCCCGGGTTGTCGGGTCTCCACGGGATAGCTGTAGTAAGACATTGGCAGCATCTTCCAAGCCTTCTTCCGAACAAGAGTGTGAAGTAAGCACCTGCGGAAAGGAGAACATGTCATGCAAAAGCTGGCAATCAAAGCACATTGATATGGAAGGCAGGTAGCCCTGCATGCAGCAACAGTGATTGCACTCTAGCAATAAGATCCTTTCACCCAATGGCCTTCTACTGGAAGCTTGCTATGAATGCCAGGACTGTCAGATTCATATCATTGATCATGAACGAGAAAGAAGAAGCTCATGGCAATTGTGAGTTATCAGTAGAATGAAGATCAACAAGTTACTTACCTTGGGTAATGTTCTTTCTGGTAGAGACTATCTAGCAGCAGATTATGCACCTTCTGAATACTGGACTGGATCCAGAAACTTTTTCGTAGTACATCTGTGTGCAGGAACGTAGCGCCGTGAGGATCCACAGGGACACCATTCTGGAAGTGATGTGCGGGCCTATAAAGGCGCTACTCCAGTGTGCTGTCATCCGTTTCTTTCGAGACTGTTCTCTCTGCCAGACGTGAAGTCCCAAAATCAAATCAGTACATCAGTGTGCAGATTCCTAGACGTAAGCTCTTATTAAGAGGTAGAGTCCAATCACAGAACAGGAAGGATGGGCCGGTCAGTGAGAAATCTGTGGCTAGATAGTCTCTACCAGAAAGAGCGTTACAGAGAGAAGTAACTTGTTTTACTCATGGATTCTTCTAGACGTAGGTTCCTCACCTTTTGAATAGGTGCTTGTGAGGAAATGGAGTATTATATGGTGTGGTTGTGCGACCTCACGATGTATAACGCTTACCAACCCCTTTAAGTCCAGTAGATTTCGTTTGTCAAACCTTCAACTCAATGCTGTGTAGTTGTGGCCCTAAGCAGCAAGGTTTACACAAAGGAACAAGTGTGAAGCTTTTAAAAAGTACTAAAACAATTGAAGATATCGACAAGACAACAAAGCGATCCAACACCAAAATAGACTGCATTTTTATGTATTTTCAGACAACACAATGAAAAAGATCTGAAGAAAAGTGCCCCTTTGTGATATGGTCACCCCAACTTTTTGCCCTAGTACTGATGCTTTTTGACTGAAAGT
The DNA here is from genome assembly GCA_963921515.1 of Calotriton arnoldi. NCBI lineage: Eukaryota > Metazoa > Chordata > Amphibia > Caudata > Salamandridae > Calotriton > Calotriton arnoldi. The sequence goes on along the minus strand of CAWUFW010026030.1, from coordinate 18,427 downwards.
GCACTGGGTCCCTGCTAACCAGGCTACCCCGTGCCAGTGCTCTTTCCTTTAAAAGAAGGTAAATGTTTAATTGAAACCCAACTGGCAAGGACTTTAGAACTCCTCTAAGTCCCTAGAAAATGGAACCCCTGGTACCCAGGGAATGTGTACTAAAGAGGGTCCTCAAAGGCTGCAGCACCCCTGTAAGTCCCTTGTAAATGGAACCCCTGGCACATAGGGCATGGATACTAACGAGTGTCTCCCAGGGCTGCAGCATGTATTATGCCATCCTAAGGGACCCACACACAAATTACATGCAGACTGCCATTGCAAGCTGCCTGAGATGGTGCAAACCATCCTGAAAACACAACATGGCACCCTCACTGTGTGCCAAGCCCCTGTGCACTGCATATACTATATGTAAGTCACCCCTACAGCAGGGCTTGGAGCCCTAAGGCAGGGTGCATTATATTATATGTGAGGACATATTCTGCATGATATGTTCCATTGCCACGACATTGCAAGTGATCAGGCAGCCATCTTAAGCATATGTACTGGCCATTACGAGTTAGCCAGCTACATAATGGCTTCACTGAAAATAATGGTGTTTGTATCAAACACATCTTAATGCACAAGTTACTAACTTGTGTAACGATATATCTGTAAGAGACAGTAGTTAGTGACAGATTCCTTACCTTAGAATATCCCCAGGCGTCAGGCTGGATCCGGAAAGTTTTGCGTAGCAGTACCCTTGCGCGTCGGTAGGCGGCGTCGTGCGGCTCCGCGTCCGTCGTCGGCGTCGTGATCGCCGGGATGACGTCGCGGGCAGTACTTAGGCGCCGCCCCTGCGCGCTGACGTCAGTTCTGTACACGACTTTCCGCGCCAGGAACGCAGAGCCATGCAAGAAGCTGACATAGGTGTCTGAAAAATACTAGGGCCCTGAAAGGGATGTCCTTAACCCTAGAAATCAGTTCGCAGAACGGGGAGGATGGGTGGGCGGTAAGGAATCTGTCACTAACTACTGTCTCTTACAGATATATCGTTACACAAGTTAGTAACTTGTGCATCTGAAAGAGACACGTTAGTGACAGATTCCTTACCTTAGAATAGATACCCCAGCAATACCAACCCCGGTGGTGGGTCTGCGAACAAAGATCAGACAAGGAAGTCCTGGAGGACAGAACGGCCAAAGAAGCCGTCCCTCCGGACCTGACTGTCAAGGCAGTAATGTTTTGTAAACGTGTGCAGCGAGGCCCACGTAGCTGCCTGACAAATAACGGGCAGCGGAACACCGCGGCCCAAGGCCGTGGTAGCAGCTGTTGCCCTGGTGGAATGGGCACGCAGCCCAACAGGAGGCTCCTTCTTAGCCAAAGAATAGCAGGTCTTGATGCACAAGGTAACCCAGCGGGAGATGGTCCGTTTGTGCACCGCCCGACCTTTTTGGCGCCCACGTAGCCAACAAAGAGCTGGTCATCCACCCGGAAGTGTTTTGTGCGGTCGATATAGAAGGAGAGCGCACGTTTTGGGTCCAGACGGTGGAGCCTCTCTTCCTCTCTGGAAGGATGCGGAGGCGGAAAGAAGGTAGGCAAAGTGATGGTCTGCCCAATGTGAAAGGCAGTAACCACCTTTGGCAAGAAGGACGGACGCGTCCGAAGAACAACCTTGTCTGGATGAACAGACAGAAAGGGAGGTTTGCAAGATAAAGCCTGGAGCTCACTCACCCGCCGAGCGGAGGTGATGGCCACCAGAAAGGCTGTCTTTAGAGTCAAAAGACGAAGAGGACAGTTATGCAGAGGCTCAAAGGGAGCGCACATTAAAAAGGTAAGAACCAAGTTCAAGTCCCACTGAGGCATCTCAAACGGAACAGGAGGGAATAGGTGTGTAATGCCTTTAAGAAACCTGTTAACAACAGGGGACTTGAAAAGGGAGGGCTGATCAGGAAGCCTGAGGAAGGCCGAGATAGCACAGAGATAACCCTTGATGGTACCCAGGGCAGAACCCTGTTGGGCCAGAGAGAGAAGGAACAGAAGGACCTCAGAAAGAGGGGCAGAAAGGGGATTCACAGCCTTTGCTGTGCACCATGCCACAAATTTGTTCCACCGGCAGGCGTATACCACCTTAGTGGAGGGACGCCTGGCTGCCAGAATCACATCACAAACTTCGGGAGGCAAGTCGAAAGGAATCAACTGCCGCCGCTCAATCTCCACGCAAGCAGGTGTAGACTGGACAGGTTCGGGTGGAGGACCGTCCCCTGCTGCTGCGACAGAAGATCCTCCCGAAGAGGCAGACGGATCGGGGGATCTATGCTCATATTGAGTAGCTCGGGATACCAAACTCTTCGAGCCCAGTCCGGAGCCACAAGAATGACTTGGGCCCGGTCGTGCCGAATCTTCTTCAACACTCTGGGTAGAAGTGGTATAGGCGGAAAGGCGTACAACAGACCGCAACTCCACTCGTGACGAAAAGCGTCGCCGAGCGAGTGCCGCCTTGGAAATTCCAACGCGCAGAACTGATGACATTGCGCGTTCTCTTCGGTGGCGAATAGATCTAACCAAGGCTCTCCCCATTGTAGAAAGAGTCCTTGCGCCACTTCCGAGTGAAGACGCCATTCGTGATCCATCATGCACCTGCGGCTGAGTTCGTCCGCCCTGGCGTTCAGGGAACCTGCCAGGTGTTGAACCATCAGGAACATGCCCTGATGTTCCAGCCATGTCCAGAGGCGCAGAGCCTCCTGACAGAGGGTCCACGACCCCACCCCGCCCTGTTTGTTGCAGTACCACATGGCGGTGGTGTTGTCGGTGAACACCTGCACCACCTTCCCTTTGACAGAGGGAAGGAATGCCTTGAGTGCAAGCCGGATCGCCCGGAGCTCCAGAATGTTGATATGGAGCCGGGACTCCGCCGGAGACCAGAGGCCTCTGATCTCCGCCTCTCCCATGTGACCGCCCCATCCCAGAAGGGACGCGTCCGTCACAACTGTGTGCTCTGGCTGGGGAAGGGAGAGGGATCTGCCCATGACCCATTGCCGGTTCGAGAGCCACCACTGCAACTGTTTTGCAGTCCCCTCCGAGATCTGGACGTGATCGGACAGGTTGCCCTGGTGCTGCGCCCACTGGAACTTCAGGTCCCACTGCAGAGCCCGCATATGCCATCTGGCATGATTGACCAGCAGGATGCAGGAGGCCATGAGGCCCAGCAGCCTCAGGGTCATCCGTACCGAAACCCAGGATAAAGGCTGAAAGATCGGAATCATAGCCTGAATATCCCGGACTCGCCGTTCGGGAGGATAGGCCCGAAACTGCGTCGTGTCCAGAACTGCTCCGATGAAAAGGAGCTGTGGAGAAGGAATCAGATGCGACTTCGGCACATTGATGGAGAACCCCAGCGAGTGCAGGAGTTCGGCCGTAGTCTGGAGGTGGGAGACGACTGCCTGGGACGAGCCCGCCTTCAGCAACCAGTCGTCGAGGTAGGGGAAGACTGAAACCCCTGCCCGGCGCAGATGAGCTGCGACCACCGCCATCACTTTCGTGAACACCCGAGGGGCACTGGTAAGGCCAAAGGGGAGCACGGTGAACTGAAAATGCTCGGGGCCTACCGTGAACCGAAGGTAACGCCGGTGGGCCGGCAGGACGGGGATGTGGAAATATGCGTCCTGCAAGTCTAACGCTACCAGCCAGTCTCCAGGGTCGAGGGCAGTCAAGACCTGAGTTAGGGTGAGCATCTTGAACTTCTCCTTCCGGAGGAAGCGATTGACGTTCCGGAGGTCCAAGATAGGACGCATGTCCTCCTTGTCCTTTTGGGCACCAGGAAGTAGTGGGAGTAGCAACCACGTCCTACTTCTGGGGTCGGAACATGCTCGATGGCCCTCTTGGCCAAGAGGGCCGTGACTTCCTTCTGCAGAAGTACCACGTGATCCCCTGACATGCGGTGGAATTGAGGTGGCATGGCTGGGGGTGGTCTCGAAGGGGAGGGAGTAGCCCCTTCGGACAATGTCCAAGACCCACCTGTCCGAGGTGATGGTACGCCAGTGGGGAAGGTGATGGCGGACCCTGCCCCCTACTGGCGTGCCGTGCACCTGAAAGGAGGGACTAGGAGGGCTTGGAGGCCGCGGTCGGGTTGGAGGTGGTGGCCTGACCCGCACGCTGGTTGCCCGATCCGCCACGGCGGAATCCACGTCCTCGGCCACGCGTAGGCGCCTGCTGCGCGGGCCGGTGGCTGGGCTGCTGACGTGAAGGAGCGCCCCTACCGTGGCCACGATAGGGGCGAAAAGCAGAAGACAGCGGAGGGCGTGTAGCAGAAAGGCCTGTCTTGTGGATTGTTACCTGCCTTGTTATGTTGGCCTGGGCCTGGCTGCCATGCTGCTTTTCTTTGCGCACGTTACACTGAGCCAGGGCTCCCTCGCCCTTTGCTCTTGCCAAGTTCTTTTGCGCTGTCTGCATTTTCTGTCTTTCACCTTTTCTCTTGTTCGATTTGGGCTCAGACTGCACAACATGTACAAGGTCTCATAACAATGTATTTCGGTTCTTCCTGATATGGCTAGTCTCGCGCACCCAGACATAACATTAGGTGCATTTGCCATGAAGAATTTTGTGTGCTTTTATACTGCAGTTTACTAGCGCTTAGGACACTTGGAGAAATCCTTTTCAGTGAGAAGAGCTATGATGTCCTGCTGATGTAATTCTGCATCTAGAGACTGAGGTATGGGGGTTCGCTAGTCAAAGCCCAGAGGTCTTCTATTATTATAATAAACTATCTTACTGCAAGGGGAGGGTGGTAATGTTATTTATACGTTTATCCACTGAGCTCTGAGATGCTTTCCCGTTTGTATTCTATGGAATTGTAACCATGCTGCTTATATTAGTCATATGCATTATGCTATTAGTACTGACACGTGTACTGTACATTAGAGCACGTAAGTTGGAATAAACATTTTAACCTATCCAGTGTCTCTTCCTACGCATCTTGTGGACAAGTACGAGTGAGTGACGAAAGAGTGTTCTTGCTTCTGCGAGTCCTGAGATAAAGATACCGTGTTCTGGGTTGTCCAAACATTAGTACTTGGGTGCTAATGGGATGCTAAGCTAGTTGGGTTGGGGTTTTTGGGTGCTACGGTATATGGTGGCAAACCACTGTATTCCGGGGTCCCATTTTCCTGTGCATAGCTCTGTGTATGTGCAGAAACCTTATGACATGGCGCGACCACCGTGGGGCAGCTTATCTGCGAGACGCTTGAGTAGTACTTGTGCTTGTCCACAAACCCCTCGCGTACGCTTCCGGAGGCGTATGTGATGGTGATACCTCCTATATTGAATGTTTTATAGGTTCTTTCAAGCTTGAAGTTATTAAAAAGGGTTAGTTAGCAGACCCATTTTTGTGCTCCCTGTTAGGTTGTCGAATATAATTGTTTAGTCATGGCTGGTGTGGCGATAGCTGCACATAGTCGAGAGCACTCCGAGACCACTTAGCTGTGTATGGAGTGCCCGATACTGGGGTCGAGTTGGTCTTTGTGGTTCAAGCCGATGCGGCTTATCACTTTGAAGTGTTTTACACTTGGATCACTTTTGAAGCGGTGGATGCAGGTGATAAGCTGTTTCATGAATATAAGCCCACCGCTGTTCCTGCTGCCTATCGACCCTATACTGCTCTTGAAGTGCCTCTCACGGCTTGGCAGCACCGTGTTTGGTTCAATGGCGCCCTACCACAACCAACTACCGCAGTTCGTTTAGGCCCCTTATCAATTCAGGGGCCACTTGGCCTGTATTGGCCGGGTATACCCCGCATCCAAATTATCTGGCATTTCCGCTATGGAACTGCGCACTATGCATACCGAATTGGTACGAGTGCATCGAGCCCTAGTGACATACGTTACAGGTAGCCTCCATGGAGCTGCTCCTGTAGTCGCAGGCCAACCAGCTATTGCAGCTGGAGTGACTATAAGTCCTGTCATGGTAAATTCTGTGATGGGCAAACGTCCACAAAATAAGGACGACTATCCTTATTGGCTTGCCGAAAAGTTCGATCAGATAGAAGCGGTGTTCCCACATACATCCCCAGTGGATAAACATCGCATCCTTACGATAAGTTTGCCAAAAGACATAATCCCCGATTTGACATCATGTGAAAACTGGGGTAAGGTATTCGCAGCAGTTTATTCAAAATGTTTTGGAACTCCTTCCATGACGGTTCTACCCTCTGTAATTAAAAAAGTACAGGATGAACATGGCCCTGAAGCGGCTGTGGAATTAGGGATGAGACTAGTGGGAGTGTTTGATGTAGTAGCTGAGCTGATCCTTGGAAATGTCAAGGGCGATGCTATGAACTTTCAAGTAGCGAATGCTTTGGCTTTGGTCCCAGAGTTGGACAGGCCTCGCGAATTACCGAAAATAATAGCCCGGGCTTATAAAACAATTGGAAGAAATAGCCTAGGCAACAAGCCTTTTGTAAAAATGCAAACTCAATCGCAATCACAAGTTATACAAACAAAAAGTGCATCTGAGAAAGATGATAAACCAGTCTTCACTAAAAAGAGTTGGAGACAGAAAAAACAGGGTAAGCAACAAAAGAAGCCGGGGTCGAGAGGCGCTTCCCCAGTTTCGGTTTCTTCTGAACGTACTTATGATTTACGTGATAGGTCAAGGATTAAATCACCAGAAAGGTTTCAGAGCTCTGATGCGCGTTCTCCTCGTTCTTCACAGGCCCAGACGTCGTCACAGGCTGGTGGAGGAGGACGGCAAGATAGAGGAAGGGGCCGAGAGGCTCCCCAGGAGCGAGACCAACCTCGACAACAAGTCAGAGGTAAAGCAGAAGACTTTCATCTTCCTCGACCGCAATTTCAGAAGAAAAAGTTGCCGCTGTCACAGCGAAATATGCCTCAGACCGTGAGAACGAGACTCCAGAATTGGACGTGGGCAGTGACCCTCCTAGACAGCGCCGCGGAAGTTACCATAGTGCGGGAGGCGCTACGTCCTCATATGGAGGCGACAGCAACTGAAACATTCGTTACTGTAGAGACAGCTGACACGAGAGTGGCACCCCCTGACAGACTTTACAACCTAGTCGCACAAGTTACTAACTTGTGTAACGATATATCTGTAAGAGACAGTAGTTAGTGACAGATTCCTTACCTTAGAATATCCCCAGGCGTCAGGCTGGATCCGGAAAGTTTTTTGCGTAGCAGTACCCTTGCGCGTCGGTAGGCGGCGTCGTGCGGCTCCGCGTCCGTCGCCGGCGTCGTGATCGCCGGGATGACGTCGCGGGCAGTACTTAGGCGCCGCCCCTGCGCGCTGACGTCAGTTCTGTACACGACTTTCCGCGCCAGGAACGCAGAGCCATGCAAGAAGCTGACATAGGTGTCTGAAAAATACTAGGGCCCTGAAAGGGATGTCCTTAACCCTAGAAATCAGTTCGCAGAACGGGAGGATGGGTGGGCGGTAGGAATCTGTCACTAACTACTGTCTCTTACAGATATATCGTTACACAAGTTAGTAACTTGTGCATCTGAAAGAGACACGTTAGTGACAGATTCCTTACCTTAGAATAGATACCCCAGCAATACCAACCCCGGTGGTGGGTCTGCGAACAAAGATCAGACAAGGAAGTCCTGGAGGACAGAACGGCCAAAGAAGCCGTCCCTCCGGACCTGACTGTCAAGGCAGTAATGCTTTGTAAACGTGTGCAGCGAGGCCCACGTAGCTGCCTGACAGATAACCGGCAGCGGAACACCGCGGCCCAAGGCCGTGGTAGCAGCCGTTGCCCTGGTGGAATGGGCACGCAGCCCAACAGGAGGTTCCTTTTAGCCAAAGAATAGCAGGTCTTGATGCACAAGGTAACCCAGCGGGAGATGGTCCTCTTGTGCACCGCCCGACCTTTTTGGCGCCCACGTAGCCAACAAAGAGCTGGTCATCCACCCGGAAGTGTTTTGTGCGGTCAATATAGAAAGAGAGCGCACGTTTTGGGTCCAGACGGTGGAGCCTCTCTTCCTCTCTGGAAGGATGCGGAGGCGGAAAGAAGGTGGGCAAAGTGATGGTCTGCCCAATGTGGAAAGCAGTAACCACCTTTGGCAAGAAGGACGGACGCGTCCGAAGAACAACCTTGTCTGGATGAACAGACAGAAAGGGAGGTTTGCAAGATAGAGCCTGGAGCTCACTCACCCGCCGAGCGGAGGTGATGGCCACCAGAAAGGCTGTCTTCAGAGTCAGAAGACGAAGAGGACAGTGATGTAGAGGCTCAAAGGGAGCGCACATTAAAAGGTAAGAACCAAGTTCAAGTCCCACTGAGGCATCACAAACGGAACAGGAGGGAAGAGGTGAGTAATGCCTTTTAAGAACCTGTTAACAACAGGGGACTTGAAAAGGGAGGGCTGATCAGGGAGCCTGAGGAAGGCCGAGATAGCACAAAGATAACCCTTGATGGTACCCAGGGCAGAACCCTGTTGGGCCAAAGAGAGAAGGAACAGAAGGACCTCAGAAAGAGGGGCAGAAAGGGGATTCACAGCCTTTGCTGTGCACCATGCCACAAATTTGTTCCACCTGCAGGCGTATACCACCTTAGTGGAGGGACGCCTGGCTGCCAGAATCACATCACAAACTTCGGGAGGCAAGTCGAAAGGAATCAACTGCCGCCGCTCAATCTCCACGCAAGCAGGTGTAGACTGGACAGGTTCGGGTGGAGGACCGTCCCCTGCTGCTGCGACAGAAGATCCTCCCGAAGAGGCAGACGGATCGGGGATCTACGCTCATATTGAGTAGCTCGGGATACCAAACTCTTCGAGCCCAGTCCGGAGCCACAAGAATGACTTGGGCCCGGTCGTGCCGAATCTTCTTCAACACTCTGGGTAGAAGTGGTATAGGCGGAAAGGCGTACAAGAGACCGCAACTCCACTCGTGACGAAAAGCGTTGCCGAGCGAGTGCCGCCTTGGAAATTCCAACGCGCAGAACTGATGACATTGCGCGTTCTCTTCGGTGGCGAATAGATCTAACCAAGGCTCTCCCCACTGTAGAAAGAGTCCTTGCGCCACTTCCGAGTGAAGACGCCATTCGTGATCCATCATGCACCTGCGGCTGAGTTCGTCCGCCCTGGCGTTCAGGGAACCTGCCAGGTGTTGAACCACCAGGAACATGCCCTGATGTTCCAGCCATGTCCAGAGGCGCAGAGCCTCCTGACAAAGGGTCCACGACCCCACCCCGCCTTGTTTGTTGCAGTACCACATGGCGGTGGTGTTGTCTGTGAACACCTGCACTACCTTCCCTTTGACAGAGGGAAGGAATGCCCTGAGTGCAAGTCGGATCGCCCGGAGCTCCAGAAGGTTGATATGGAGCCGGGACTCCGCCGGAGACCAGAGGCCTCTGATCTCCGCCTCTCCCATGTGACCGCCCCATCCCAGAAGGGACGCGTCCGTCACAACTGTGTGCTCTGGCTGGGGAAGGGAGAGGGATCTGCCCATGACCCATTGCCGGTTCGAGAGCCACCACTGCAACTGTTTTGCAGTCCCCTCCGAGATCTGGACGTGATCGGACAGGTCGCCCTGGTGCTGCGCCCACTGGAACTTCAGGTCCCACTGCAGAGCCCGCATATGCCATCTGGCATGAGTGACCAGCAGGATGCAGGAGGCCATGAGGCCCAGCAGCCTCAGGGTCATCCGTACCGAAACCCAGGATAAGGGCTGAAAGATCGGAATCATAGCCTGAATATCCCGGACTCGCCGTTCGGGAGGATAGGCCCGAAACTGCGTCGTGTCCAGAACTGCTCCGATGAAAAGGAGCTGTGGAGAAGGAATCAGATGCGACTTTGGCACATTGATGGAGGCACAAGTTACTAACTTGTGTAACGATATATCTGTAAGAGACAGTAGTTAGTGATAGATTCCTTACCTTAGAATATCCCCAGGCGTCAGGCTGGATCCGGAAAGTTTTGCGTAGCAGTACCCTTGCGCGTCGGTAGGCGGCGTCGTGCGGCTCCGCGTCCGTCGCCGGCGTCGTGATCGCCGGGATGACGTCGCGGGCAGTACTTAGACGCCGCCCCTGCGCGCTGACGTCAGTTCTGTACACGACTTTCCGCGCCAGGAACGCAGAGCCATGCAAGAAGCTGACACAGGTGTCTGAAAAATACTAGGGCCCTGAAAGGGATGTCCTTAACCCTAGAAATCAGTTCGCAGAACGGGGAGGATGGGTGGGCGGTAGGAATCTATCACTAACTACTGTCTCTTACAGATATATCGTTACACAAGTTAGTAACTTGTGCATCTGAAAGAGACACGTTAGTGATAGATTCCTTACCTTAGAATAGATACCCCAGCAATACCAACCCCGGTGGTGGGACTGCGAACAAAGATCAGACAAGGAAGTCCTGGAGGACAGAACGGCCAAAGAAGCCGTCCCTCCGGACCTGACTGTCAAGGCAGTAATGCTTAGTAAACGTGTGCAGCGAGGCCCACGTAGCTGCCTGACAGATAACCGGCAGCGGAACACCGCGGCCCAAGGCCGTGGTAGCAGCCGTTGCCCTGGTGGAATGGGCACGCAGCCCAACAGGAGGCTCCTTCTTAGCCAAAGAATAGCAGGTCTTGATGCACAAGGTAACCCAGCGGGAGATGGTCCTCTTGTGCACCGCCCGACCTTTTTGGCGCCCACGTAGCCAACAAAGAGCTGGTCATCCACCCGGAAGTGTTTTGTGCGGTCGATATAGAAGGAGAGCGCACGTTTTGGGTCCAGACGGTGGAGCCTCTCTTCCTCTCTGGAAGGATGCGGAGGCGGAAAGAAGGTGGGCAAAGTGATGGTCTGCCCAATGTGGAAAGCAGTAACCACCTTTGGCAAGAAGGACGGACGCGTCCGAAGAACAACCTTGTCTGGATGAACAGACAGAAAGGGAGGTTTGCAAGAAAGAGCCTGGAGCTCACTCACCCGCCGAGCGGAGGTGATGGCCACCAGAAAGGCTGCCTTTAGAGTCAGAAGACGAAGAGGACAGTTATGCAGAGGCTCAAAGGGAGCGCACATTAAAAAGGTAAGAACCAAGTTCAAGTCCCACTGAGGCATTACAAACGGAACAGGAGGGAAGAGGTGAGTAATGCTCTTTAAGAACCTGTTAACAACAGGGGACTTGAAAAGGGAGGGCTGATCAGGGAGCCTGAGGAAGGCCGAGATAGCACAAAGATAACCCTTGATGGTACCCAGGGCAGAACCCTGTTGGGCCAGAGAGAGAAGGAACAGAAGGACCTCAGAAAGAGGGGCAGAAAGGGGATCCACAGCCTTTGCTGTGCACCATGCCACAAATTTGTTCCACCTGCAGGCGTATACCACCTTAGTGGAGGGACGCCTGGCTGCCAGAATCACATCACAAACTTCGGGAGGCAAGTCGAAAGGAATCAACTGCCGCCGCTCAATCTCCACGCAAGCAGGTGTAGACTGGACAGGTTCGGGTGGAGGACCGTCCCCTGCTGCTGCGACAGAAGATCCTCCCGAAGAGGCAGACGGATCGGGGGATCTATGCTCATATTGAGTAGCTCGGGATACCAAACTCTTCGAGCCCAGTCCGGAGCCACAAGAATGACTTGGGCCCGGTCGTGCCGAATCTTCTTCAACACTCTGGGTAGAAGTGGTATAGGCGGAAAGGCGTACAACAGACCGCAACTCCACTCGCGACGAAAAGCGTCGCCGAGCGAGTGCCGCCTTGGAAATTCCAACGCGCAGAACTGATGACATTGCGCGTTCTCTTCGGTGGCGAATAGATCTAACCAAGGCTCTCCCCACTGTAGAAAGAGTCCTTGCGCCACTTCCGAGTGAAGACGCCATTCGTGATCCATCATGCACCTGCGGCTGAGTTCGTCCGCCCTGGCGTTCAGAGAACCTGCCAGGTGTTGAACCATCAGGAACATGCCCTGATGTTCCAGCCATGTCCAGAGGCGCAGAGCCTCCTGACAAAGGGTCCAAGACCCCACCCCGCCCTGTTTGTTGCAGTACCACATGGCGGTGGTGTTGTCTGTGAACACCTGCACTACCTTCCCTTTGACAGAGGGAAGGAATGCCTTGAGTGCAAGCCGGATCGCCCGGAGCTCCAGAAGGTTGATATGGAGCCGGGACTCCGCCCGGAGACCAGAGGCCTCTGATCTCCGCCTCTCCCAAGTGACCGCCCCATCCCAGAAGGGACGCGTCCGTCACAACTGTATGCTCTGGCTGGGGAAGGGAGAGGGATCTGCCCATGACCCATTGCCGGTTCGAGAGCCACCACTGCAACTGTTTTGCAGTCCCCTCCGAGATCTGGACGTGATCGGACAGGTTGCCCTGGTGCTGCGCCCACTGGAACTTCAGGTCCCACTGCAGAGCCCGCATATGCCATCTGGCATGATTGACCAGCAGGATGCAGGAGGCCATGAGGCCCAGCAGCCTCAGGGTCATCCTTACCGAAACCCAGGATAAAGGCCGAAAGATCGGAATCATAGCCTGAATATCCCGGACTCGCCGTTCGGGAGGATAGGCCCGAAACTGCGTCGTGTCCAGAACTGCTCCGATGAAAAGGAGCTGTGGAGAAGGAATCAGATGCGACTTCGGCACATTGATGGAGAACCCCAGCGAGTGCAGGAGTTCGGCCGTAGTCTGGAGGTGGGAGACGACTGCCTGGGACGAGCCCGCCTTCAGCAGCCAGTCGTCGAGGTAGGGGAAGACTGAAACCCCTGCCCGGCGCAGATGAGCCGCGACCACCGCCATCACTTTCGTGAACACCCGAGGGGCACTTGTAAGGCCAAAGGGGAGCACGGTGAACTGAAAATGCTCGCGGCCTACCGTGAACCGAAGGTAACGCCGGTGGGCCGGCAGGACGGGGATGTGGAAATATGCGTCCTGCAAGTCCAACGCTACCAACCAGTCTCCAGGGTCGAGGGCAGTCAAGACCTGAGCTAGGGTGAGCATCTTGAACTTCTCCTTCCGGAGGAAGCGATTGACGTTCCGGAGGTCCAAGATAGGACGCATGTCCTCCTTGTCCTTTTTGGGCACCAGAAAGTAGTGGGAGTAGCAACCACGCCCTACTTCTGGGGTCGGAACATGCTCGATGGCCCTCTTGGTCAAGAGGGCCGTGACTTCCTTCTGTAGAAGCACCAAGTGATCCCCTGACATGCGGTGGAGTTGAGGTGGCATGGCTGGGGGGGTGGTCTCGAAGGGGAGGGTGGCCTGACCCGCACGCTGGTTGCCCGATCCGCCACGGCGGAATCCACGTCCTCGGCCACGCGAAGACGCCTGCTGCGCGGGCCGGTGGCTGGGCTGCTGACGTGAAGGGCGCCCCTACCGTGGCCACGATAGGGGCGAAAAGCAGAAGGCAGCGGAGGGCGTGTAGCAGAAAGGCCCAGGGACTTGGCAGTAGCCCGTGAGTCCTTAAAGCGCTCCAACGCATGGTCTGCTTTGGACCCAAAAAGACCGACTCCATCAAAGGGCATGTCCATGAGAGTATTCTGGACATCCCCTGAAAAACCAGTGGTTCTCAGCCAGGCGTGGCGGCGGAGCGCCACCGTCGTTGCAATCGACCTGCCCAGCGAGTCGGCGGTGTCAAGGCCACAACGGATAGTGTATTTGGCCGCATCCCTTCCTTCCGCAATGGCGCGGGAAAGCAGTGCCTGGACCTCCTCAGGGCACTGGGGCAAAACATCCGCCACCGAATCCCACAGAGAGTGGGTATAGCGGCCCAAAAGACAAGCGGTGTTAACGGACCGCAAGCCAGCACTGGAGGAAGAAAAACCTTTCTTCCCAAACTGATCCAGGCGTTTGGATTCCCTATCCGGAGGAGCGGTAGGGAAGGCGGTTTGGGAAGCGGAGGCTTGGACAACCAAGCTCTCAGGAGTGGGGTGGACAGAAAGAAACAGGGGTCGCCCGGAGCGGGGCGATGGCGTCGTGACACGTTCCGATCCACAGGAGCCCCTGTGTTGGGCTTGGACCAGGCGCCCAAAAGAACGTCTGTGAGGGCGTCGTTAAACGGCAGCACAGTCTCCGCAGAGGAGGCTGCCGGCTGAAGCACCTCTGTCAAGATGTTAGGCTTGACCGTCAAAGTAGGGAGCTGGAGACGTAAGGCCCCAGCAGCCCTACGCAACACCGTACCAAAATTGGCCCCCTCCTCCGTAGCCACGGGAGGAGACAGCATGCCAGTGTCAGGAGAAGTATCCAGACCACTGGCCTCCCCTAGACTCTCTGTCCAGTCCTCATCATACTGACAGTTGCGAGTCAGAGGGTCATCAGACCCCTCCCAGTCCTCCTGGTCCTCCTCTGGTTCAAAATAAGGAGGAGGAGGGACATTTGGGACCCAAGGGCCCATCGGCGCCGGAGCCGGCGTCGAGCGACGTCGCTCCGGGTCCATGTCCGGAGCCGGAAGGAACTGGGGACGACGCCGCCCGGAGCCCAGGGCGGCGTCGAGAACGGCACCGGAGACATCGGCGCCGGCGGAGGTGTCGTGAGGTCGACCGGCGTCGATGGGGGTTGTGGAGCCGGGATCGAGGCCGGGGCCGAAGCCGGGATCGAGGCTGGAGTCCCGGGCGACGCCGGGGCCGGAGCCGCCGGCGACGCCGGAGCAACCCCATCAGGCCCGCGGGGCCCGAAGGCGCACCGGAGGGGCCTGAAGGCCCGAAGAGGCGGGCCATGGCCGACAGGAACTCCTGTACCTTGGCCGGATCCGCCCCGAACCCGGGAAGGGCGGGTATGACGGGGCGACTCCACAGGCAAGTCCGGGGCCGCGGGGCGGGGACGGTGCCGGGAGGGGCCTCAGCCGAGTCGCGAGACCGGCGAGGCGAAGTCCGAGAGCGACGATGCTTCTTGGACTTCTTGTGCTTAGACTTACCGGACGAAGAAGACTTCGACGCCGACGACCGGTGTGCACTCCGCGAGCGACCCTGGACCTCTCACGCGACCGGGGCCTCCGTGGAGCCGAATGCCGGGCCTCGAGGAGCTTTCGAGACCGCTCTCGCAAAGCTTTCGGGTTGAGGGCCTGGCATTCGGGACAAGACTCGGTGTCGTGGCCTCGGCCGAGGCAGAAGAGACACTCCCAATGCGGGTCGGTGACGGACATCATCCGCGCACAGGCGCCGCATCGCTTGAAGCCGGGCATCCCTACGACACCTTAAAGATGGAAAAAACAGTGAAAAAATCACCAAAAAGTATGGTCAAAAATTGACCAGGGCACTGCTCTTCCCGGATCTGCGCTTGCTGGCGCGGAAAAGAAGAACTGACGTCAGCGCGCAGGGGCGGCGTCTAAGTACTGCCCGCGACGTCATCCCGGCGATCACGACGCCGACGACGGACGCGGAGCCGCACGACGCCGCCTACCGACGCGCAAGGGTACTGCTACGCAAAACTTTCCGGATCCAGCCTGACGCCTGGGGATATTCTAAGGTAAGGAATCTATCACTAACGTGTCTCTTTCAGATAACCCCAGCGAGTGCAGGAGTTCGGCCGTAGTCTGGAGGTGGGAGACAACTGCCTGGGACGAGCCCGCCTTCAGCAGCCAGTCGTCGAGGTAGGGGAAGACTGAAACCCCTGCCCGGCGCAGATGAGCTGCGACCACCGCCATCACTTTCGTGAACACCCGAGGGGCACTGGTAAGGCCAAAGGGGAGCACGGTGAACTGAAAATGCTCGAGGCCTACCGTGAACCGAAGGTAACGCCGGTGGGCCGGCAGGACGGGGATGTGGAAATAGGCGTCCTGCAAGTCCAACGCTACCAACCAGTCTCCGGGGTCGAGGGCAGTCAAGACCTGAGCTAGGGTGAGCATCTTGAACTTCTCCTTCCGGAGGAAGCGATTGACGTTCCGGAGGTCCAAGATAGGACGCATGTCCTCCTTGTCCTTTTTGGGCACCAGAAAGTAGTGGGAGTAGCAACCACGCCCTACTTCTGGGGTCGGAACATGCTCGATGGCCCTCTTGGCCAA
This sequence comes from Calotriton arnoldi, assembly GCA_963921515.1. Lineage (NCBI taxonomy): Eukaryota > Metazoa > Chordata > Amphibia > Caudata > Salamandridae > Calotriton > Calotriton arnoldi. Next base: position 2,555 of record CAWUFW010026030.1, on the reverse strand, counting down.
GAGGGCCGTGACTTCCTTCTGTAGAAGCACCAAGTGATCCCCTGACATGCGGTGGAATTGAGGTGGCATGGCTGGGGGTGGTCTCGAAGGGGAGGGAGTAGCCCCTTCGGACAATGTCCAAGACCCACTTGTCCGAGGTGATGGGACGCCAGTGGTGAAGGTGATGGCGGACCCTGCCCTCGACTGGCGTGCTGTGCACCTGAAAGGAGGGACTAGGAGGGCTTGGAGGCCGCGGACGGGTTGGAGGTGGTGGCCTGACCCGCACGCTGGTTGCCCGAACCGCCACGGCGGTATCCACGTCCTCGGCCACGCGAAGGCGCTTGCTGCGCGGGCCGTTGGCCGGGCTGTGGACGTGACTGGGCGCCCTTCCGTGGCCACGAAAGGGGCGAAAAGCAGACGTTTGCGGAGGGCGCACAACAGCAAGGCCCAGGGACTTAGCAGTAGCCCGTGAATCCTTGAAACGCTCCAGCGCATGGTCCGCCTTTGAACCAAAGAGACCGACTCCATCAAAGGGCATGTCCATGAGAGTATTCTGGACATCCCCTGAAAACCAGTGGTTCTCAGCCAGGCGTGGCGACGCAGCGCCACCGTCGTTGCAAGCGATCTGCCCAGCGAGTCGGCGGTATCAAGGCCACAGCGGATGGTATACTTAGCCGCATCACGCCCTTCCGCAATAGCGCGGGTAAGCAGTGTCTGGACCTCCTCAGAACACTGCGGCAAAACATCAGCCACCGAATCCCACAGGGAGTGGGTGTATCGGCCCAAGAGGCAAGCGGTATTAACAGACCGCAAGCCAGCACTGGAGGAAGAGAAAGCCTTCTTCCCAAAGTGATCCAGGCGCTTGGATTCCCTATCCGGAGGGGCGGTAGGGAAGGCTGTTTGGGAGGCAGAGGCTTGGACAACCAAGCTCTCAGGGGTGGGGTGTTGGGAGAGAAACAGGGGTCGCCCGGAGCCGGGCGATGGCGTCGGGCCACGTTCCTATCCACAGGAGCCCCTGTGGTGGGTTTGGACCAGGCACCCAAAAGAACGTCAGTGAGTGCATCGTTGAACGGCAGCACAGGCTCCGAAGAGGAGGCCGCCGGCTGAAGCACTTCAGTCAGGAGGTTAGTCCTGACGGCCACTGTAGGCAACTGGAGATTTAAGGCTCCAGCAGCTCTACGCAACACCGTTGCAAAATTAGCCCCCTCCTCCGTTGCCACGGGAGGAGACAGCATGCCAGAGTCGGGGAGGTATCCAGCCCACTGGCATCCCCAAGTTCCTCAACCCAGTCCGGGTCAAACTCGCACTGTTGTGTGAGAGGGTCGTCAGACCCCTCCCAGCTCTCCTGGTCCTCCTCAGGTTGAAAAGATGGAGGAGGAGGGACATAAGGGACCCAAGGCCTCATCGGCGCCGGAACCGGCGTCGGGCGACGCCGGTCCGGCTCCATGTCCGGACCCGGGGAGAACCGGGAACGACGCCGCCCGGAGCCCCGGACGGCGTCGGAAACGGCACCGGGGACATCGGCGTCGGCGGAGGCGTGGTTAGGTCAACCGGCGTCGATGGAGGTTGCGGCACCACCGGAACCGGGGTCGAGGCCGGGGCCGGAGCCGAGGCCGGGACGAAGGCTGGTGGGACAGGCGACGCCGGGACCGGAGTCGACGGCGACGCCGGAGCAACCCCATCTGGGCCCGCGGGGCCCGAAGGCGCACCGGAGGGACCTTGAGGCCCGAAGAGGCGGGCCATGGCCGACAGGAATTTCTGTACTCGGCCGGAGTCGCCCCGAACCCGGGAAGGACGGGTAATGCGGGGGCAACTCGACAGGCACGTCCGGGGCCGCGGGGCGGGGACGGTGCCGACAGGGACCTCAGCCGAGTCGCGCGACCGGCGAGGCGAAGTCTTAGAGCGATGACGCCGCTTAGACTTCTTGTGCTTCGACTTACCGGAGGAGCGCGAAGACTTGGATTCCGACGAACGGCGGGGACTCCGCGTCCGGCCCCTCGACCTCTCCCGGGACCGGGGCTTGCTGCGGCGCGGAGCCGACTGCCGGACTTCAAGGAGCTTTCGAGACCGCTCTCGCAAAGCCTTCGGATGAAGTTTCCGGCAGTCAGGGCACGACTTCGTGTCGTGGCCTCGGCCGAGGCAGAAGAGACACTCGAGGTGGGGGTCCGTGATGGACATCATACGACCACATTCCTCGCAGGGCTTAAAGCCGGGCATCCCTACGACACCTTAGGAGTCGTGAAGACTCGTTGAAGAGAACAGTGAAAAATTTCACAAAAAGATAGTCAAAAAGTGACTAGGGCACTGCTCTTCCCGGATCTGCGCTTACTGGCGCGGAAAAAGAAGAACTGACGTCAGCGCGCAGGGGCGGCGCCTAAGTACTGCCCGCGACGTCATCCCGGCGATCACGACGCCGACGACGGACGCGGAGCCGCACGACGCCGCCTACCGACGCGCAAGGGTACTGCTACGCAAAAACTTTTCCGGATCCAGCCTGACGCCTGGGGATATTCTAAGGTAAGGAATCTGTCACTAACGTGTCTCTTTCAGATATACAAATTGAAGGTGACATACCG
>CAWUFW010026029.1:0-37567 GCA_963921515.1 Calotriton arnoldi | reverse complement strand
TAGTACTTCGTTCAGTTGCATGTTGCTGGACAGCCTCCTTTGTACCCCCAGGAAGAGAGTACTGGAGTGTGCCCAGAAGGTCTAGATCTCCTTCTCAGGAGTCTAACCACTCTGACACCTCAATAGGGACCTCTGTCTCCTCTCATAGGAGGGAATCCTCTCATGAAAGGAGAAAGAGATTGCTTCAGTATGAATAAGCCCAGCTTGAGCTCAGAAAACAGCAATTCGCTATAGACAGGGAGTCCCTAGATCTCTATAGAGAGAGAAAAAAGATGGGACTAGAGTCCCATGGTGGCAGCAATTTCCCAAGAGATAGGGAAAGGTCTTATGACCATAGAAACCTGAGCAAGATTGTCCCTCCCTACCAGAGTGGGGATGACATCCACAAATGGATAACTGCTCTAGAGAGGGCCTGTAAAGTACAGAGGGTCCCTCAGGAGCAGTGGGCAGCAATCTTGTGGCTCTCCTTTGCAGACAAAGGTAGAGATAAGCTCCTCACTGTTAGAGAGGAGGATGCTGATAATTACAAAGTCTTGAAGAGTGCTCTAATTGATGGGTTTGGCCTAACCACTGAACAATACAGGTTAAAGTTCAGAGATACCCAAAAGGCACAGACTCAAGACTGGGTGGACTTTGTTGATTGTTCTGTCAAGGCTCTGGAAGGTTGGTTATTGGGCAGTAAGGTATGTGACTTCACAGGATTGTACAATCTTATCATGAGGGAGCAGATCCTTAACAATTGTCAAAATCAGCTGTTGCATCAGCACCTGGTGGACTCTGATCTGACCTCTCCACAAGAATTGGAAAAGAAGGCAGACAAATGGGTCAGAACCAGGGTGAGGCAGAAGGTACAGAACCAAGGTGGTGACCCTAAGAAGCAAGATTCGAAAAACTCTGATAAGGGTGGGGAGAAGGGTAAAGACCAAAAGTCTTCACAAGGCCCCCAAAAATCTTCTTCAGGTGGGGATTCACAGTCTAACAAGGGAAGAGGCCAAAAGAAACCATGGTGCAAGGTCTGTAAGCAAAAGACCCACTGGACCAGTGATTGCACCAAGTCCAAAGACTCTACTCCAGCCCCCACCAACGCCCCTAAGGCACCTGCTCCCCCTAGTGCAGTTACAGTTGGTGGTGGGCCTACACAAGCCAAGGGTTTAGTAGGGTTGACCCTGGGTAAGGAGATGAGCTCTGACCTAGTCAGAGAACTCACTCAGGCTGTCCTAGTCTGTGATGGAGGCATGGATGTGACCTCCTCTGTGAGTCCCAGTAATCTGGGCAAGTACAGGCAACAGCCCTTAATCAATGGAAAAGAGGCTTTGGCATTTAGGGACACAGGGGCAAGTGTCACCATGGTGACACAAGACCTTGTGAATCCTGGAGTAGATTATACTTGGTGAAATGTACCAAGTGACCAATTCTAGCAACGTCAGAACAGACCATACTCTGGCAGTTGTTAACTTCTCCTGGGGAGGGGTAACTGGCCTTAAGAAGGTTGTGGTAAGTGCAGACCTACCCGTTGAATGCTTGCTTGGCAATGACTTAGAAACTTCAGCTTGGGCAGAAGTGGATCACAGGACCCATGCAGAAATGCTGGGCATCCCTGCAGATGTGTTTGCTGTGACCAGGTCACAAGCCAAAATGTCTAACACTGAACAGGCCTTGGATTCTGGAATAATGGACCAAGTGCCCTCCAAGAAGAGGAGTAGTAGGGTAAAGGCAGTGCCTTCCCCTTGGCTCAGAAGGAAGATCAGTCTCTTGAGGGGGATGATCTCAGTCCTGAGGAAGGAACTGTCCCAGAGGAGCTTGAACCTGACCAGGTTGAGTTCTTGGGGACAGGGGCCCTTCCAGGGCAGATCTGAGCCAGGAGCAGCAGAGCTGCCCTCTCTTGAACCCCTCAGACAGCAAGCAGCTGCTGAGGCTGCTGGGAAAGCTAGTGGTCCCCATACTGTGTATTGGGATGATGGACTCTTGTACTCAGAGTGTAGAGACCCCAAGCCTGGTGCCACCAGGAGGTTGGTTATACCTCTGAAGTTCAGGGGCTTCCTATTGACCCTAGCCCATGACATTCCCTTAGCAGGTCACCTGGGCCAGAACAAGACTTGGGACAAAATTGTCCCTCACTTTCACTGGCCCCACATGTCTGAAGACACCAAGGAGTTTTGTCGCTCCTGTGTAACCTGCCAGGCCAGTGGCAAGGCAGGTGGCACTACAAAGGCCCCCTGATACCACTACCTGTGGTGGGGGTTCCCTTTGAAAGGGTGGGGATTGACATTGTTGGTCCCATGGATCCCCAAACAGCATCTGGGCACAGGTTTATCCTGGTGGTAGTGGATCATGCCACCAGGTACCCAGAGGCTATTCCCCTTAGGACCACTACAGCACCTGTGGTGGCAAGAGCCCTCCTGGGAATTTTCTCAAGAGTGGGCTTCCCTAAGGAGGTTGTATCAGACAGGGGTGCAAACTTTATGTCTGGATACTTAAAAGCAATGTGGAAGGAGTGTGGAGTGACTTACAAGTTCACCACACCCTATCAGCCACAATGCAATGGTTTAGTTGAGAGATTCAACAAAACCTTGAAGGGCATGATTAAAGGGCTCCCAGAAAAGCTTAGGCGAAGATGGGACATACTCTTGCCCTGCCTTTTATTTGCATACAGGGAGGTGCCTCAAAAGGGGTTGGCTACAGCCCTTTTGAACTTTTGTTTGGTCACCCTGTCAGGGGTCCATTGTGCTTGGTGAAGGAAGGATGGGAGTTACCTCTCAAGCCCCCAAAGCAAGACATAGTGGACTATGTACTTGGTCTCCGCTCCCGGATGGCTGAGTACATGAAAAAGGCAACTAAAAACCTTGAGGCTAGCCAGGAACTGCAAAAAGCCTGGCATGACCAAAAGGCTGTACTGACTGTTTACCAGCCAGGACAGAAGGTGTGGAGTGTTGGAGCCAGTGGCCCCAGCAGCTCTCCAAGACAAATGGAGTGGACCCCATACCATTGTTGAACAGAAGGGTGAGGTTACCTATTTAGTAGACCTAGGAACACCCAGGAGTCCCCACAGTGTTCTCCATGTCAACAGGTTAAAACCATATGTGGACAGGGCAGACATGGGCTTGCTCATGGCTACTGATGAGGGACAGGAGGAAGAGAGTGACCCACTCCCTGACCTGCTCTCACAGAACCCTGATGATGGGTCAGTGGATGGTGTAGCCTTGGCAGGCAGCCTCACTGCCCAGCAGCAAACTGATTGCAGACAGGTGCTCAATCAGTTCAGGCACATATTCTCACTGACACCCAGACAGACTACCTGGTGCACTCATGAAGTGGACACTGGGGACAGTCTGCCTATTAAAAATAAGATTTATAGGCAACCTGACCATGTCAGGGACTGTATCAGGACAGAAGTCCAGAAGATGTTGGATTTGGGAGTTATTGAACCCTCAGATAGCCCTTGGGCTAGTCCAGTGGTCCTTGTGCCAAAACCTCACACCAATGGTGGGAAAAGAGAGATGAGGTTTTGTGTGGACTACAGGGGTCTCAATGCAGTCACTAGGACTGATGCCCATCCAATACCTAGGGCAGATGAGCTAATAGACACTTTGGCCTCAGCCAAGTATCTAAGCACATTTGACCTGACAGCTGGCTACTGGCAGATCAGACTAGCTGATGATGCAAAGCCAAAGACAGCATTCTCAACCCCTAGTGGGCATTATCAATTTGTGGTGATGCCCTTTGGTCTGAAGAATGCACCTGCCACTTTTCAGAGGTTGGTGAATACAGTCCTTACAGGTGTGGAAGCCTATAGTGCAGCATATCTAGATGATATTGCTGTCTTTAGCTCCACCTGGGAGGATCACCTGGTCCACCTCAGAAATGTTTTGCACTCCCTGCAGAAAGCAGGCCTGACTATCAAGGCCACCAAGTGCCAGATAGGGCAGAGTCAGGTTGTGTACCTGGGCCACCTTCTGGGTGGAGGCCAGGTTCAACCACTGCAGAGCAAGATCCAGACCATCATGGACTGGACTGCTCCAACTACCCAGACTCAGGTGAGAGCCTTTTTAGGCCTGACTGGGTACTATAGGAGATTTGTCAAGGGGTATGGATCGATAGTGACACCCCTGAATGACTTAACTTCCTAGAAAATGCCCAAAAAGGTTCAGTGGACAGTTAGCTGTCAAAAGGCATTTGATGACCTAAAGCAGGCCATGTGCACTGCTCCCATTCTACAGAGTCCTGATTACTCCAAGAAGTTCATTGTCCAAACAGATGCATCTGAATTGGGGGTAGGGGCTGTACTGTCACAATTGAATGATGAAGGTCAGGATCAGCCAGTAGCTTTTATTAGCAGAAGGCTGACCCCTAGAGAGAAACGTTGGTCAGCCATTGAGAGGGAGGCCTTTGCTGTGGTCTGGGCTCTGAAGAAGTTGAGGCCATACTTGTTTGGTACTCACTTCCTTGTTCAAACAGACCATAAGCCCCTCTTATGGCTAAAACAAATGAAGGGTGAAAACCCCAAACTGCTTAGGTGGTCCATTTCCCTACAGGGGATGGACTTCACAGTGGAACATAGACCTGGGAGTAACCATGCCAATGCAGATGGACTCTCTAGGTACTTCCACTTAGAACATGAAGACTTAACTGGGCAAGGTTAGTTTAATGTCCCTACGTTTGGGGGGTTGTGTAGGAGAGTAGGATCTGCTTCACATGGGTACCCCCACTTTTTGCTGATGCTTCACTGTTTTTCGACCTTAGTCTGGCTGGGGCCCTGCTAATCAGAACCCCAGCCTAGCTGCTTCCTCTCTAAAATGGTTTCCATGTGCCTCAGGCACATCTCTGATTGGAATCCGGAGTGCCCTTATAAGTCTCTAGTATATGGTATACTATGTACCCAGGGCATAGGTACCTCAGAGGCCTACCAGGGGCTGCAGCATGTATTGTGCCACCCCTGGAAGGCCATCCAAAATGACACCACAGGTCTGCTACTGCAGCCTGGGTAAGGTGGTGCATGCACCCCTTACTGTGATATAGGCTACCTATATCACTACATACATACACACATATAAACCTATAAGTCACTCCTATGGCAGGCCTTATCAATCCTGAAGGCAGAGTGCGTGGTTCCTATGTGAGAGGGTGCCCCTGCATGAGCTGGGCCCCTCTGCAGCGTTCGGAGACCCTTTTCTGATGCTGTTTGTAGTGCAGCCCGACCATATACTCTTAAGCGCATTATAACCTCGCGTTAAATGCTAACTTTGGGATGGCTGCACGGAAACATGTCGTGTTTGGTGTCAAACATCTTGGAATACTACCCCCGCCAGTTCTGGCGGCGGGGGTAGCATTCCACCCTTCTAGAGGGAGAGACATGTACACACCGGTATACCCGGTACTGACTTTCCAGACCCCTGACATCACAAAATGGATGCCGCTGCCACAGACACGAGTCTGGCCTCCTGCTGCTGACCGAAACTCCGGCAGGGGAGGCCTGAACAATAGGTTTCCTGTCCCAGGGAGGTGTAACCACCTCCCCAGACAGGATAATATGTATTGGGGCTGGGCGGGAGCACTCTCGGGTGCTTTGAAGTCCTGCACTGGGGGCACATTTGGTGTCCCTGTGCATACCCCAGTTCAAACCGGCTCAGGGCTTTCAGCCCCTGCTCTGGCGCGAAACTGGACAAAGGGAAAGGGGTGTAACCACCCCTCTGCCCTGACCCTCCCATAGGTGGGTCCACAGAGTATGTCCAACCCCCTACCTTAGTATAAGTATGGGACCCCAGTCCTTAGGACTTTAGATTAACCTGGACAAAACTCTGACACAGAATCCTGGACCTTCGACGCTCTACTTCAAGATTAGAGGACTGAAGAATCTCCCTTGGGGTCAAGGAGTGACTCCCCTGCTTGGCAGGCACCAAAGAAGCAATTGTCCGGTCTGCATCGCTGAAGCTCCCGCCGGATGCCGAAGTCTTTGCATCACCAGATGTGGATTTCCAGACTTCCCCGAGGCTGCCCTGAGACCCTAGCAAAGCTGAGGCCCGTAGCTGTCATGGGTAATGTGGAACTGTGACCCCTGCGCACCAATCGCATTTGCAAGTGCATCCTCTTCTGGGTCTCCCACGAAGTCGTGCTTTAGGCTACGAGTAGCCCCAGCCTCCAGCACCAACTGCACCGAAGATCACTGGCCTCCACTCCACGAGTGTCCTGTGAGCCAGCTCCACGTGCGTCGACTCGAGGCTCCTTTGCGGTCGCTAGTCCGTTGGCTAGTAGGCCCTCCCGAAGGCCAATCTTCTTCTTCTGCTTGGGCTCCCTGGTTGCTCCAGGCGTGCCCTGACTTACCTTTGCTGAGTGAGTCCCACAGACCTCGCTGGTCTGCAACATCGTCCTTCTTCCATTTCCACGAGACTTGCCATTGCCAAGGCTTGTTGGGTCCAATCCGGTCGCTGACACCCCTGCAATCGACAGACGTCATGTGACAGCTCGAATGCAGCTCCTGGTCATCGTCGATGCCTCCTGGACCTCGTTGCTGAAGAGTCAAGACGACTGTCAACCTACCTGAAGCACTCGACATCGGTGGGCATCTGCTCATCGCCTTCCTGGTCACTGGCTAGTGACCCAGACTCTGTCCCCTCTGCTGTCAGGTTCTTCAGATCTTCGATCCACCTTTGGATCCACCTGAACACTTTCGACTTGGCGCCAGCAGCACTTTGCAGCAGATTGCCATTGAAAGCGACGATGAAACCCGACCCCGAAAGACACCTATGCACCCGGCTCCTCTGGGTGAGGTAACTCGAGTACTCCGGTGCTCCAGTGGGTATTGACACTAGAACAGCCTAGTTCTCAAAGGGTTTGCTCCAAGTCCTCCTCTAAGTGTCCCTTTTCTTTTAAATTCAAATCGCGACTTTCCCCATAGAAGTTAACGGTGATTCGCGGCTGTGTTCATACACTGCACGCATCCCCCGTGGGTCCCCTGTGTCACTACCTTGGGTGGTTCCTTGTGGTCCAAGCACTTCTACAGGCTCTAGGCCCTGTGTCTAGCTCAGTCGTGGTTCTTATACCACTTTATTGGTATATGGTTTGGTACGCCCCTAGGGCTCAAACGTGTATTTGTGCTATGACTGTAGATAACTAACTTATAATTTATGTACTTCGAACTCTAGCCTCATAAAGAGACTAGAGGGGTGTGTTTAGCAATAAATACATATATTTTGAATGTATACCTGGTGTGGTCCTCTTTCATTTGGTCACTCAAGAGATTATAGACTGGTAAAACAAGCTGCTTTACATTCCTTCAAGACTTAGCCTGAAGGCTGCTCTCCATAGCTACCACTAGGATAGCTTTCAATAAAGGTTGTCTTTAACCTATCTCCAATTTGGGGCTGTTTGGACTGGTGCAAGGTGCCCACTATAATTAGTGGACAGCATATGCCAGGCCAACTTCTCACAAGAGGTACAGAAAGAAGCAAGAGAAGTGCAAAAAGAAGCTACAGAGATACAGAAAGGGGGAAGTGGGGTGCAGAAAGAGACAAGAGAAGTTCAGAAAGAAGCAAAAGAGGTGCAGAAAGAGGGATGAGGGGTGCAGAAAAAGCAAGAGAAGTGGAAAAAGATCTAACAGAGATGCAAAATGGGGGAACAAGGGTGGAGAAAGAGGCAAGAGTGGTGCAGAAAGAAGCAAGAGAGGTGCAGAAAGAAACAAAAGAAGTGCAAAAGAAGGAACAGAGGTGCAGAAAAAGGCAAGAGGGGTACAGAAAGAGGGAAGAGGGGTACAGAAAGAAACACAAGTGATGCAGAAAGAAGCAAGAGAGTTGCAGAAAGAAGCAAGAGGAGTGCAGAAAAAAATAAAAGAAGTGCAGAAAGAAGGAACAGAGGTGCAGAAAGAGGCAACAGGGGTGCAGAAAGAGGGAAGAGGGGTGGAGAAAGAGGCAAGGGGTGCAGAAAGAAGCAAGAGAGCTACAGAAAGAAACAAAAGAATTGCAGAAAGAAGGAACAGAGGTGCAGAAAGAGACAAGAGGGCTGCAGAAAGAGGGAAGAGGCGTGCAAAAAGAGGCAAAAGGGGTGCAGAAAGAAGAAAGAGAGGTGCAGAAAGAAATATAAGAGTTGCAGAACGAAGCAACAGAGGTGCAGAAAGAGGCAAGAGGGGTGCAGAAACAAGCAGCAGAGGTGCAGAAAGAAGCAACAGAGGTGCAGAAAGAGGGAAGAGGGGTGGAGAAAGAGACAAGAGAAGTGCAGAAAAAAGCAACAGAGATGCAGAAAGGGGTAAGAGGGGTGGACAAAGAGGCAAGAGTGGTGCAGAAAGAAGCAATAGAGGTGCAGAAAGCAACAAAAAACGTGCAGACAGAAGGAACAGAGGTGCAGAAAGAATCAAGAGAGGTGCAGAAAGAAGCTACAGAGGCGCAGAAAGAGGGAAGAGGGGTGCAGAAATACACAAGAGTAGTGACGAAAGAAGCAACAAAGATGCAGAAAGGGAAAAAAGGGGTGGAGAAAGAGGCAAGAGTGGTGCAGAAAGAAGCAAGAGAGCTACAGAAAGAAACAAAAGAATTGCAGAAAGAAGGAACAGAGGTGCAGAAAGAGACAAGAGGGCTGCTGAAAGAGGGAAGAGGCATGCAAAAAGAGGCAAACAGAGGTACAGAAAGAAGAAAGAGAGGTGCAGAAAGAAATATAAGAGTTGCAGAAAGAAGGAACAGAGGTGCATAAAGAGGCAACAGGGGTGCAGGAAGAGGGAAGAGGGGTGGAGAAAGAGGCAAGGGGTGCAGAAAGAAGCATGAGAGCTATAGAAAGAAACAAAAGAATTGCAGAAAGAAGGAACAGAGGTGCAGAAAGAGACAAGAGGGCTGCAGAAAGAGGGAAGAGGCATGCAAAAAGAGGCAAAGGGGTACAGAAAGAAGAAAGAGAGGTGCAGAAAGAAATATAAGAGTTGCAGAAACGAAGGAACAGAGGTGCAGAAAGAGGCAAGAGAGGTGCAGAAAGAAGCAACAGAGGTGCAGAAAGAAGGAACAGAGGTGCAGAAAGAGGCAACAGGGGTGCAGAAAGAGGGAAGAGGGGTGGAGAAAGAGGCAAGGGGTGCAGAAAGAAGCATGAGAGCTATAGAAAGAAACAAAAGAATTGCAGAAAGAAGGAACATAGGTGCAGAAAGAGACAAGAGGGCTGCAGAAAGAGGGAAGAGGCATGCACAAAAGAGGCAAAAGGGGTACAGAAAGAAGAAAGAGAGGTGCAGAAAGAAATATAAGAGTTTCAGAAAGAAGGAACAGAGGTGCAGAAAGAGGCAACAGGGGTGCAGAAAGAGGGAAGAGGGGTGGAGAAAGAGGCAAGGGGTGCAGAAAGAAGCATGAGAGCTATAGAAAGAAACAAAAGAATTGCAGAAAGAAGGAACAGAGGTGCAGAAAGAGACAAGAGGGCTGCAGAAAGAGGGAAGAGGCGTGCAAAAAGAGGCAAAAGGGGTGCAGAAAGAAGAAAGAGAGGTGCAGAAAGAAATATAAGAGTTGCAGAACGAAGGAACAGAGGTGCAGAAAGAGGCAAGAGGGGTGCAGAAAGAAGCAACAGAGGTGCAGAAAGAAGCAACAGAGGTGCAGAAAGAGGGAAGAGGGGTGGAGAAAGAGACAAGAGAAGTGAAGAAAAAAGCAACAGAGATGCAGAAAGGGGTAAGAGGGGTGGACAAAGAGGCAAGAGTGGTGCAGAAAGAAGCAATAGAGGTGCAGAAAGCAACAAAAAACGTGCAGACAGAAGGAACAGAGGTGCAGAAAGAATCAAGAGAGGTGCAGAAAGAAGCTACAGAGGCGCAGAAAGAGGGAAGAGGGGTGCAGAAATACACAAGAGTAGTGACGAAAGAAGCGACAGAGATGCAGAAAGGGGGAAGAGGGGTGGAGAAAGAGGCAAGAGGGAAGCAGAAAGAAGGAAGAGAGGTGCAGAAAGAAACAAAAGAAGTGCAAAAAGAAGGAACACAGGTGCAGAAAGAGGCAAAAGGAGTGCAGAAAGAGGCAACAGGGGTGCAGAAAGAGGGAAGAGGGGTGGCGAAAGAGGCAATGGGTGCAGAAAGAAGCAAGAGAGCTACAGAAAGAAACAAAAGAATTGCAGAAAGAAGGAACAGAGGTGCAGAAAGAGACAAGAGGGCTGCAGAAAGAGGGAAGAGGCGTGCAAAAAGAGGCAAAAGGGGTGCAGAAAGAAGAAAGAGAGGTGCAGAAAGAAATATAAGAGTTGCAGAACGAAGCAACAGAGGTGCAGAAAGAGGCAAGAGGGGTGCAGAAAGAAGCAACAGAGGTGCAGAAAGAGGGAAGAGGGGTGGAGAAAGAGACAAGAGAAGTGCAGAAAAAAGCAACAGAGAAGCAGAAATGGGTAAGAGGGGTTGAGAAAGAGGCAAGAGTGGTGCAGAAAGAAGCAATAGAGGTGCAGAAAGCAATAAAAGACGTGCAGAAAGAAAGAAAAGAGGTGCAGAAAGAATCAAGAGAGGTGCAGAAAGAAGCTACAGAGGCGCAGAAAGAGGGAAGAGGGGTGCAGAAATACACAAGAGTAGTGACGAAAGAAGCAACAGAGATGCAGAAAGGGAAAAAAAAGGGGTGGAGAAAGAGGCAAGAGTGGTGCAGAAAGAAGCAAGAGAGCTACAGAAAGAAACAAAAGAATTGCAGAAAGAAGGAACAGAGGTGCAGAAAGAGACAAGAGGGCTGCAGAAAGAGGGAAGAGGCATGCAAAAAGAGGCAAAAGGGGTACAGAAAGAAGAAAGAGAGGTGCAGAAAGAAATATAAGAGTTGCAGAAAGAAGGAACAGAGGTGCAGAAAGAGGCAACAGGGGTGCAGAAAGAGGGAAGAGGGGTGGAGAAAGAGGCAAGGGGTGCAGAAAGAAGCATGAGAGCTATAGAAAGAAACAAAAGAATTGCAGAAAGAAGGAACAGAGGTGCAGAAAGAGACAAGAGGGCTGCAGAAAGAGGGAAGAGGCATGCAAAAAGAGGCAAAAGGGGTACAGAAAGAAGAAAGAGAGGTGCAGAAAGAAATATAAGAGTTGCAGAACGAAGGAACAGAGGTGCAGAAAGAGGCAAGAGGGGTGCAGAAAGAAGCAACAGAGGTGCAGAAAGAAGGAACAGAGGTGCAGAAAGAGGCAACAGGGGTGCAGAAAGAGGGAAGAGGGGTAGAGAAAGAGGCAAGGGGTGCAGAAAGAAGCATGAGAGCTATAGAAAGAAACAAAAGAATTGCAGAAAGAAGGAACAGAGGTGCAGAAAGAGACAAGAGGGCTGCAGAAAGAGGGAAGAGGCATGCAAAAAGAGGCAAAAGCAGTACAGAAAGAAGAAAGAGAGGTGCAGAAAGAAATATAAGAGTTGCAGAACGAAGGAACAGAGGTGCAGAAAGAGGCAACAGGGGTGCAGAAAGAAGCAACAGAGGTGCAGAAAGAAGCAACAGAGGTGCAGAAAGAGGGAAGAGGGGTGGAGAAAGAGACAAGAGAAGTACAGAAAAAAGCAACAGAGATGCAGAAAGGGGTAAGAGGGGTGGAGAAGAGGCAAGAGTGGTGCAAAAAGAAGCAATAGAGGTGGAGAAAGCAACAAAAGACGTGCAGAAAGAATGAACAGAGGTGCAGAAAGAATCAAGAGAGGTGCAGAAAGAAGCTACAGAGGCGCAGAAAGAGGGAAGAGGGGTGCAGAAATACACAAGAGTAGTGACGAAAGAAGCGACAGAGATGCAGAAAGGGGGAAGAGGGGTGGAGAAAGAGGCAAGAGGGAAGCAGAAAGAAGGAAGAGAGGTGCAGAAAGAAACAACAGAGGTACAGAAAGGCAGATGAGGGGTGGAGAAAGAGGCAAGAGAAGTGCAGAAAGAAGCAACAAAGATGAAAAAAAGGGGAAGAGGGGTGGAGGGGTGGAGGGGTGGAGAAAGAAGCAAGAGAAGTGCAGAAAGAAGCAACAGAGATAAAAAAGGGGGAAGAGGGGTGGAGAAAGAGGCAAGAGGGGTGCAAAAAGAAACAAGAGAGTCGCAGAAAGAAACAAAAGAAGTGCAGAAAGAAGCAACAGAGGTGCAGAGAGAGGCAAGAAGAGTGCAGAAAGAGGGAGGAGGGGTGCAGAAAGAGACGCAAGGGGTGCAGAAAGAAGCAAGAGAGGTACAGAAAGAAGCAAGTGAAGTGCATAAAGAAGCAACAGAGATACAGAAAGGGGGAAGTGGGGTGCATAAAGAGGCAAGAGAAGTTCAGAAAGAAGCAAAAGAAGTGCAAAAGAAGGAACAGAGGTGCAGAAAAAGGCAAGAGGGGTACAGAAAGAGGGAACAGGGGTACATAAAGAAATACAAGTGATGCAGAAAGAAGCAAGAGAAGTGTAGAAAGAAGCAAGAGGAGTGCAGAAAGAAATAAAAGAAGTGCAGAAAGAAGGAACAGAGGTGCAGAAAGAGGCAAAGGGGTGCAGAAAGAAGCAAGAGAGCTACAGAAAGAAACAAAAGAATTGCAGAAAGAAGGAACAGAGGTGCAGAAAGAGGCAAGAGGCGTGCAGAAAGAAGCAACAGAGGTACAGAAAGAAGCAACAGAGGTGCAGAAAGAGGGAAGAAGGGTGGAGAAAGAGACAAGAGAAGTGCAGAAAAAAGCAACAGAGAAGCAGAAAGGGGTAAGAGGGGTGGAGAAAGAGGCAAGAGAGGTGCAGAAAGAAGCAAGAGAGGTGCAGAAAGCAACAAACGACGTGCAGAAAGAAGGAACAGAGGAGCAGAGAGAGGCACGAGGGGTGCAGAAAGAAGCAAGAGAGGTGCAGAAAGAATCAAGAGAAGTGCATAAAGAAGCTACAGAGTGTAGGAGAGTAGGATCTGCTACACATGGGTACCCCCACTTTTTGCTGATGCTTCACTGTTTTTCGACTTTAGTCTGGCTGGGGCCCTGCTAATCAGAACCCCAGCCTAGCTGCTTCCTCTCTAAAATGGTTTCCATGTACCTTAGGTACATCTTTGATTGGAATCTGGAGTGCCCTTATAAGTCCCTAGTATATGGTATACTATGTACCCAGGGCATAGGTACCCCAGAGGCCTGCCAGGGGCTGAAGCATGTATTATGCCACCCCTGGAAGGCCAGCCAAAATGACACCACATTTCTGCTACTGCAGCCTGGGTAAGGTGGTGCATGCACCCCTTACTGTGATATAGGCTACCTATATCACTACCATTGCACACACATATAAACCTATAAGTCACTCCTATGGCTGGCCTTACCAATCCTGAAGGCAGAGTGCTTGGTTTTTATGTGAGAGGGTGCCCCTGCATGAGCAGAGCCCCTCTGCAGCATTCGGAGTCCCTCCTCTGATGCTGTTTGTGGTACAGCCTGACCATATACTCTTAAGTGCATTATATCCTCGCGGTAAAATGCTAACTTTGGACTGGCTGCACCAAAACATGTCGTGTTTGGTGTCAAACATCTTGGAATACTACCCCCCGCCAGTCCTGGTGGCGGGGGTAGCATTCCACCCTTCTAGAGGAGAGACATGTACCCACCGGCCTACCCGGTAACTTCTTTACAGAACCCTGGTATCACAAAATGGATGCTGCTGCCACAGACACGGGTCTGGCCTCCTGCTGCTGACTGAAACTCCGGCAGGGAGGCCTGGACAATAGGTTTCATGTCGCAGGGAGGTGTAACAACCTCCCCAGACAGGACAATGTGTATTGGGACTGGGCGGGAGCACTCTCTGGTGCTTTGAAGTCCTGCACTGGGGGCACACTTGGTGTCCCTATGCATATGCCAGTTCAAACCGGTTGCAGGGGCTACCTGCCCCGGCTCTGGTGCGAAACTGGACAAATGGGATGGGTGTAACCACCCCTCTTCCCTGACCCTCCCATAGGTGGGTCCCCAGAGTATGTCCAACCCCCTAACTTAGTATAAGTATGGGACCCCAGTCCTTGGGACTTTTGATTACCCTGGACAAAACTCTGAAACCAAATCCTGGACCTTCGACACTCTATTTCAACATTAGAGGACTGAAGAATCTCCCTTGGGGTCAAGGAGTGACTCCTCTGCTTGGCAGGCACCAAAGAAGCAATTGTCTGGTCTGCATCGCCGAAGCTCCCGCTGGACGCCGAAGTCTTTGTATCACCAGAGGTAGATTTACAGATCTCTCCGAGGCTGCCCTGAGTCCCCAGTGAAGCTGAGGCCCGTAGCTATCGTGAGTAACGTGGAACCATGACCCCTGGGCACCAAGAACTTTTGCAAGTGCATCCTTTTTCTGGTCTTCCACGAAGTTGTGCTTTGGGCTCCAAGTAGCCCCTGCCTCCAGCACCGAGTGCACTGAAGATCACTGGCCTCCACTCCACGAGTGTCCTGTGAGCCAGCTCCAAGTGCGTCCACTTGAGGCTCCTTCGCGGTTGCTAGTCCGTTGGCTAGTGGGCCCTCCCGAAGACAACTCTTCTTCTGCTTGAGCTTTCCTGATTGCTCCAGATGTGCCCTGACTTACCCTTGCTGGGTGAGTCCCCCAGTCCTTGCTGGTCTGCACCAACGTCCTTTCTTTATTTCCACAAGACTTGCCGTTGCCAAGGCTTGTTGGGTCCAATCGGGTCGCCGACACCCCAGCAATTGACAGACGTCATGGGACAGCTCGAATCCAGCTCCTGGTTGTCGTCGACACCTCCTGGACCTCGTGGCTGAAGAGTCAATACGACTGTCAACCTACCTGAAGCACCCGACATCGGTGGGCATCTGCTCATCGCCTTCCTGGTCACTGGCTAGTGACCCAGACTCTGTCCCCTCTGCTTTCAGATTCTTCAAATCTTCAGTCCACCCTTGGATCCACCCGAACACTTTCGACTTGGTCGCCAGCATCACTTTGCAGCAGATCGCCATTGAAAACGACGACGAAACCCAACCCCGAAAGACACCTATGCACCCGGCTTCCCTGGGTGAGGTAACTCGAGTACTCCGGTGCTCCCGTGGGTATTGACTATAGAACAGCCTAGTTCTAAAGGGGTTTGGTCCAAGTCCTCCTCTAAGTGTCCTTTTTCTTTAAAACTCCAACCGCGACATTCCCCATAGAAGTCAACGGCGGCTCGCGGCTGTGTTCTCACACTGCACGCGTCCCCCGTGGGTCCCCTGTGTCACTACCTTGGGTGGTTCCTTGAGGGCCAAGCATTTCTACAGGCTCTAGGCCTTGTGTCTAGCTCAGTCGTGGTTCTTATACCACTTTATTGGTATATGGTTTGGTACGCCCCTAGGGCTCAAACGTGTATTTGTGCTATTACTGTTGATATTGGACTTGTAACTTATGTACTTCGAACTCTAGCCTCATAAAGAGATTAGAGGGGTGTGTTTAAGACTAAATACATATATTTTAAATATATACCTGGTGTGGTCCTCTTTCATTTGGTCACTCAAGAGATTATAGACTGGTAAAACAAGCTGCTTTACATTCCTTCAAGACTTAGCCTGAAGGCTGCTCTCCATAGCTACCACTAGGATAGCTTTCAATAAAGGTTGTCTTTAACCTATCTCCAATAAGGGGTTGTTTGGACTGGTACAAGGTGCCCACTATAATTAGTGGACAGCATATACCAGGCCAACTTCTCACACAGAGGTGCAGAAAGAGGGAAGAGGGGTGCAGAGAGAGACAAGAGTAGTGACGAAAGAAGCAACAGAGATGCAGAAAGGGGGAAGAGGGGTGGAGAAAGAGGCAAGAGGGAAGCAGAAAGAAGGAAGAGAGGTGCAGAAAGAAACAAAAGAAGTGCAAAAAGAAGGAACACAGGTGCAGAAAGAGGCAAAAGGAGTGCAGAAAGAGGGAAGAGGGGTGCAGAAAGAGGCACAGAGAGTGTAGAAAGAAGCAAGAGAAGTGCAGAAAGAAGCAAGAGATGTGCAGAAAGACGCAACAGAGATGAAAAAAGGGGGAAGAGGGGTGGAGAAAGAGGCAATGGAAGTGCAGAAAGAAGCAACAGACATGCAGAAAGGGGGCAAAGGAGTGGATAAAGAGGCAATAGGGGTGCAGAAAGAGGCAAGAGGTGCAGAAAGGAACGAAGTGCAGAAAGAACGAACAGAGGTGCAGAAAGAGGCAGGAGAGGTGAAGAAAGAGGCAAAAGGAGTGCAGAAAGAGGGAAGAGGGGTATAGAAAGAGGCATGAGGGTGCAGAAAGAAGCAAGAGAAGTGTAGAAAGAAGGAACAGAGGTGCAGAAAGACAGATGAGGGGTGCAGAAAGAAGCAACAGAAGTGCAAAAAGAAGCAACAGAGATGCAAAAAGGGGGAACAGGGGTGGAGAAAGTGGCAAGAGGGGTGCAGAAAGAAGCAAGGGATTTGCAGAAAGAAACAAAAGAAGTGCAGAAAGAAGGAACAGAGGAGGAGAAAAAGGCAAGGGGGTTGCAAAAAGAGAGAATTGGGGTTCAGAAAGAAGCACAAGTGATGCAGAAAGAAGGAAGAGAGGTACAGAAAGAAGCAAGAGGAGTGCAGAAAGAAACAAAAGAAGAGCAGAAAGAAGGAACAGGGGTGCAGAAAGAGGGAAGAGGGGTGCAGAAAGAGGCACAAGGGGTGCAGAAAGAGGCACAAGGGGTGCAGAAAGAAGCAAGAGATGTGCAGAAAGAAACAAAAGAAGTGCAGCAAGAAGGAACAGGGGTGCAGAAAGAGGCAACAGGGGTGCAGAAAGAGGGAAGAGGTGTGGAGACAGAGGCAAGGTGTGCAGAAAGAAGCAAGAGAGCTGCAGAAAGAAACAAAAGAAGTGCAGAAAGAAGGAACAGAGGTGCAGCAAGAGGCAAGAGGGCTGCAGAAAGAGGGAAGAGGGGTGCAGAAAGAGGGAAAAGGGGTGCAGAAAGGAGTAAGATAGATGTAGGAATAAATAAAAGGGTTGCATAAAGAAGGAACAGAGGTGCATAAAAGGGTAAGAAGGGTGCAGAAAGAGGGAAGAGGGGTGGAGAAAGAGACAAGAGAAGTGCAGAAAGAAGCAACAGAGATGCAGAAAGAGGTAGGAGGGGTGGAGAAAGAGGCAAGAGGGGTGCAGAAAGAAGCAAGCGAGGTGCAGAAAGAAACAAAAGACATGCAGAAAGAAGAAACAGATGTGCAGAGAGAGGCAAGAGGGGTGCAGAAAGAGGGAAGAGGGGTGCAGAAAGAAGCAAGAGAGGTGCAGAAAGGAACGGAGTGCAGAAAGAAGGAACAGATGTGCAGAAAGAGGCAGGAGAGGTGCAGAAAGAGGCTAAAGGAGTGCAGAAAGTGGGAAGAGGGGTGCAGAAAGAGGCACGAGGGTGCAGAAATAGGGAAGAAGGGTGCATAAAGAGGCACGAGGGGTGCAGAAAGAAGCAAGAGAGGTGCAGAAAGAAGCAAGACAAGTGCAGAAAGAAAGAACAGAGGTGCAGAAAGACAGATGCGGGGTGCATAAAGAGACAAGAATAGTGCAGAAAGAAGCAACAGGGGTGCAGAAAGAGGGATAAGGGGTGGAGAAAGAAGCAACAGAAGTGCAGAAAGAAGCAACAGAGATGCAAAAAGTGGGAACAGGGGTAGAGAAAGTGGCAAGAGGGGTGCAGAAAGAAGCAAGAGAGGTGCAGAAAGAAACAAAAGAAGTACAGAAAGAAGGAGCAGAGGTACAGAAAGACGGATGAGGGGTGCAGGAAGAGACAAGAGAAGTGCAGAAAGAAGCAACAGGGGTGCAGAAAGAGGGATGAGGGGTGGAGAAAGAGGCAAGAGAAGTAAAAAAGAAGCAACAGAGATGCAAAAAGGTGGAACAGGGGTGGAGAAAGAGGCAAGAGGGTTGCAGAAAGTAGCAAGAGAGGTGCAGAAAGAAACAAAGGTAGTTCAGAAAAAAGGAAAAGAGGTGCAGAAAGAGGCAGGAGAGGTGCAGAAAGAGGCACGAGGAGTGCAGAAAGAGGGAAGGGGTAGAGAAAGAGGCACGAGGAGTGCATAAAGAAGCAACAGAGATGCAGAAAGGGGGAAGTGAAGTGGGTAAAGAGGCTACAGGTATACAGAAAGAAGCAAGAGAGGTGCAGAAAGAAACAAAAGAATTGCAGAAAGAAGCAACAGAGGTGCAGAGAGTGGCAAGAAGAGTGCAGAAAGAGGGAAGAGGAGTAAAGAAAGAGGCATCGAGGGGTGCAGAAAGAATCAAGAGTGGTGCAGAAAGAAGGAAGAGAAGTGCAGAAAGAAGCAACAGCGATGCAGAAAGGGGGAAGTGGGGTGCAGAAAGAGGCAAGAGAAGTACAGAAAGTAGCAACAGAGGTGCAGAAAGGGGGAAGAGGGGTGGTGAAAGAGGCAAGAGGGGTGCAGAAAGAAAAAGAGAGGTACAGAAAGAAGGAACAGAAGTGCAGAAAGAGGCAAGAGGGCTGCAGAAAGAGGGAAGAGGGGTACAGAAAGAGGCAAAATGGGTGCAGAAAGAAGCAAGAGAGGTGCAGAAAGAAATAAAAGAGTTGCATAAAGAAGGAACAGAGGTGCTGAAAAAGGTAAGAAGGGTGCAGAAAGAGGGAATAGGGGTGGAAAAAGAGGCAAGAGAAGTGCAGAAAGAAGCAACATAGATGCAGAAAGAGGTAAGGGGGTGGAGAAAGAGGCAAGAGGGGTACAGAAAGAAACAAAAGAAGTGTAGAAAGAAGCAACAGAGGTGCAAAGAAAGGCAATAAGTGTGCAGAAAGAGGGAAGAGGGGTGCAGAAAGAGGCAATAGGGGTGCAGAAAGAAGCAAGAGAGGTACAGAAAGAAGCAAGAGAAGTGCATAAAGAAGCAACAGAGATCCAGCAAAGGGGAAGTGGGGTGCAGAAAGAGGCAAGAGAAGTGCAGAAAGAGGCAAAAGAGGTGCAGAAAGAGGGATGAGGGATGCAGCAAGAAGCAAGAGAAGTGCAAAAAGATCTAACAGAGATGCAAAATGGGTTAACAGGGGTGGAGAAAGAGGCAAGGGGGTGCAGAAAGAAGCAAGAGAGCTACAGAAAGAAACAAAAGAAGTGCTGAAGAAGGAACAGAGGTGCAGAAAGAGACAAGAGGGCTGTAGAAAGAGGGAAGAGCGGTGCAAAAATAGGGAAAAGGGGTGCAGAAAGAAGAAAGAGAGGTACAGAAAGAAATATAAGAGTTGCAGAACAAAGGAACAGAGGTGCAGAAAGAGGCAAGAGGGGTGCAGAAAGAGGGAAGAGGGGTGGAGAAAGAGACAAGAGAAGTGCAGAAAGAAGCAACAGAGATGCAGAAAGGGGTAAGAGGGGTAGAGAAAGAGGCAAGAGTGGTGCAGAAAGAAGCAAGAGAGGTGCAGAAAGAAACAAAAGATGTGCATAAAGAAGGAACAGAGGTGAAGAGAGAGGCACGAGGGGTGCAGAAAGAAGCAAGAGAGGTGCAGAAAGAATCAAGAAAAGTGCAGAAAGAAGCTACTGTGGTGCAGAAAGAGGGAAGAAGGGTACAGAAAGAGACAAGAGAAGTGACGAAAGAAGCAACAGAGATGCAGAAAGGGGGAAGAGGGTTGGAGAATGTGGCAAGAGGGAAGCAGAAAGAAGGAAGAGAGGTGCAGAAAGAAACAAAAGAAGTGCAGAAAGAAGAAACAGAGGTGCAGAAAGAGGCAAGATGAGTGCAGAGAGAGGCACAAGGGATGCAGAAAGAAGCAAGAGAGGTGCAGAACAAAGCAAGAGATGTACAGAAAGATGCAACAGACGTGCACAAAGAGGAAAGAGGGTGGAGAAAGAGGCAATAGAAGTGCAGAAAGAAGCAACAGACATGCAGAAAGGGGGAAGAGGAGTGGAGAAAGAGGCAAGAGGGATGCAGAAAGAAGCAAGAGAGGTGCAGAAAGGAACGAAGTGCAGAAAGAAGGAACAGAGGTGCAGAAAGAGGCAGGAGAGGTGCAGAAAGAGGCAAAAGGAGAGCTGAAAGAGGGAAGAGGGGTGCAGAAAGAGGCACGAGGGGTGCAGAAACAGAGAAGAGTGGTGCTAAAAGAGGCACAAGGGGTGCAGAAAGAAGCAAGAGAGATTCAGAAAGAAGCAAGAGAAGTGCAGAAAGAAGCAACAGAGGTGCAGAAAGGCAGATGAAGGGTGGAGAAAGAGGCAAGAGAAGTGCAAAAAGAAGCCACAGAGATAAAAAAGGGGGAAGATGGGTAGAGAAAGAGGCAAGAGGGGTGCAGAAAGAAACAAGAGCGGTGCAGAAAGAAACAAAAGAAGTGCAGAAAGAAGCAACAGAGAAGAAAAAATGGGGAAGTGGGGTGGAGAAAGTAGCAAGAGAAGTGCAGAAAGAAGCAACAGAGGTGCAGAAAGGCAGATGAGGGGTGGAGAAATAGGCAAGAGAAGTACAGAACGAAGCAACAGAGATTAAAAAATGGGGGAAGAGGGGTGGAGAAGGAGGCAAGAGGGGTGCAGAAAGAAGCAACAGAGATGCAGAAAGGGGTAAGAGGGGTGGAGAAAGAGACAAGAGTGGTGCAGAAAGAAGCAAGAGAGGTGCAGAAAGAAACAAAAGATGTGCAGAAAGAAGAAACAGAGGTGCAGAGAGAGGCATGAGGGGTGCAGAAAGAAACAAGCGAGGTGCAGAAAGAAATAAAAGAAGTGTAGAAAGAAGCAACAGAGGTGCAGATAGAGACGCAATAAGAGTGCTGAAAGAGGGAAGAGGGGTGCAGAAAGTGGCAATAGGGGTGCAGAAATAAGCAAGAGAGGTACAGAAAGAAGCAAGCGAAGTGCATAAAGAAGCAACAGAGATGCAGAAAGGGGGAAGTGTGGTGCAGAAAGAGGCAAGAGAAGTGCAGAAAGAAGCAAAAGAGGTGCAGAAAGAGGGGTGAGGGATGCAGAAAGAAGAAAGAGAAGTGCAAAAAGATCTAACAGAGATGCAAAATGGGGGAACAGGGGTGGATAAAGAGGCAAGAGGGCTGCAGAAAGAAGCAAGAGAGGTGCAGAAAGAAACAAAAAACGTGCAAAAGAAGGAACAGAGGTGCATAAAAGGGCAACAGGGGTGCAGAAAGAACCACAAGTGGTGCATAAAGAAGCAAGAGAGGTGCAGAAAGAAGCAAGAGGAGTGCAGAAAGAAATAAAAGAAGTACAGAAAGAAGGAACAGAGGTGCAGAAAGAGGCAACAGGGGTGCAGAAAGAGGGAAGAGGGGAGGAGAAAGAGGCAAGAAGGTACAGAAAGAAGCAAGAGAGCTACAGAAAGAAACACAAGAAGTGCAGAAGAAGGAACAGAAGTGCAGAAAGAGACAAGAGGGCTGTAGAAAGAGGGAAGATGGGTGCAAAAATAGGCAAAAGGGGTGCAGAAAGAAGAAAGAGAGGTGCAGAAAGAAATATAAGAGTTGCAGAACGAAGGAACAAAGGTGCAGAAAGAGGCAAGAGGGGTGCAGAAAGAGGGAAGAGGGGTGTGAAAGAGGCACTAGGGGTGCAGAAAGAAGCAAGAGAGGTGCAGAAAGAAGCAACTGAGGTGCAGAAAGAGGGAAGAGGGGTGGAGAAAGAGACAAGAGAAGTGCAGAAAGAAGCAACAGAAATGCAGTAAGGGGTAAGAGGGGTGGAGAAAGATGCAAGAGTGATGCAGAAAGAAACAAAAGACGTGCAGAAAGAAGGAACAGAGGTGCAGAGAGAGGCATGAGGGGTGCAGAAAGAAGCTACAGAGGTGCATAAAGAGGGAAGAGGGGTGCAGAAAGAGACAAGAGTAGTGACGAAAGAAGCGACAGAGATGCAGAAAAGGGGGAAGAGGGGTGGAGAAAGTGGCAAGAGGGAAGCAGAAAGAAGGAAGAGAGGGGCAGAAAGAAACAAAAGAAGTGCAGAAAGAAGGAACAGAGGTGGAAAAAAAGGCAAAGGGGTTGCAGAAAGAGAGAAGAGGTGTGCAGAAAGAAGCACAAGTGATGCAGAAAGAAGGAAGAGAGGTGCAGAAAGAAGCAAGAGGAGTGCAGAAAGAAACAAAAAAGAGCAGAAAGAAGGAACAGAGGTGTAGAAAGAGGCACAGGGGTGCAGACAGAGGGAAGAGGGGTGCAGAAAGAGGCACAAGGGGTGTAGAAAGAAGCAAGAGAAGTGTAGAAAGAAACAAAATAAGTGCAGAAAGAAGGAACAGGGGTACAGAAAGAGGCAACAGGGGTGCAGAAAGAGGGAAGAGGGGTGGAGACAGAGGCAATCGGTGCACAAAGAAGCAAGAGAGCTGCAGAAAGAAACAAAAGAAGTACAGAAAGAAGGAACAGAGGTGCAGAAAGAGGCAAGAGGGCTGCAGAAAGAGGCAAAAGAGGTGCAGAAAGAAGCAAGAGAGGTGCAGAAATAAATAAAAGAGTTGCATAAAGAAGGAACAGAGGTGCAGAAAGAGGTAAGAAGGGTGCAGAAAGAGGGAAGAGGGGTGGAGAAAGAAGCAACAGAGATGCAGAAAGAGGTAAGGGCGTGGAGAAAGAGGTAAGAGGGGTGCAGAAATAAGCAAGAGAGGTGCAGAAAGAAACAAAAGAAGTGCAGAAAGAAGGAACAGAGGTGCAGAGAGAGGCAAGAGGGGTGCAGAAAGAGGGAAGAGGGGTGCAGAAAGAAGCAAGGGAGGTGCAGAAAGGAACGAAGTAGAGAAAGAAGGAACAGATGTGCAGAAAGAAGCAAGAGAAGTGCAGAAAGAAGGAACAGACGTGCAGAAAGACAGATAAGGGATGAAGAAAGAGACAAGAGAAGTACAGAAAGAAGCAACAGGGGTGCAGATAGAGGGATGAGAGGTAGAGAAAGAAGCAAGAGAAGTGCAGAAAGAAGCAACAGAGATGCAAAAAGGGGGAACAGGGGTGGAGAAAGTGGCAAGAGGGGTACAGAATGAAGCAAGAGAGGTGCAGAAAGAAACAAAAGAAGTGCAGAAAGAAGGAGCACAGGTGCAGAAAGAGGCAGGAGAGGTGCAGAGAGAGGGAAGAGGGGTGCAGAAATAGGGAACAGGGGTGCAGAAAGAGGGAAGAGGTGTGCAGAAAGAGGCACAAGGGGTGCAGAAAGAGGCAAGAGGGGTGCAGAAAGAAGCAAGAGAAGTGCAGAAAGAGGCCAGAGAAGTGCAGAAAGAAGGAACAGAGGTGCTGAATGACAGATGAGGGGTGCATAAAGAGACAAGAGAAGTGCAGAAAGAAGCAAAAGGGGTGAAGAAAGAGTGATGGGTGGGGAGAAAGAAGCAACAGAAGTGCAAAAAGAAGCAACAGAGATGCAAAAAGGGGGAACAGGTGTAAAGAAAGCGGCAAAAGGGGTGCAGAAAGAAGCAAGAGAGGTGGAGAAAGAAACAAAGGAAGTGCAGAAAGAAGGAACAGAGGTGCAAAAAAAGGCAAGCGGTGTGCAGAAAGAGGAAAGAGGGGTGCAGAAAAAAGCACAAGTGGTGCAGAGAGAAGCAAGAGAGGTGCAGAGAGAAACAAAAAAGTGCAGAAAGAAGGAACAGAGGTGGAGAAAAAGGCAAGGGGGTTGCAGAAAGAGAGAAGAGGGAAGCAGAAAGAAGCATAAGTGATTCATTAAGAAGGAAGAGAGGTGCAGAAAGATGCAAGAGGAGTGCAGAAAGAAACAAAAAAGAGCAGAAAGAAGGAACAGAGGTGCTGATAGAGGCAACAGGGGTGCAGAAAGAGGGAAGAGGGGTGCAGAAAGAGGCACGAGGGGTGTAGAAAAAAGCAAGAGATGTGCAGAAAGAAACAATAGAAGTGCAGAAAGAAGGAACAGGGGTGCAGAAAGAGGCAACAGGGGTGCAGAAAGAGGGAAGAGGGGTGGAGACAGAGGCAAGGGGTGCAGAAAGAAGCAAGAGAGCTGCAGAAAGAAACAAAAGAAGTGCAGAAAGAAGGAACAGAGGTGCAGAAAGAGCTAAGAAGGGTACAGAAAGAGGGAAGAGAGGTAGAGAAAGAGACAAGAGAAGTGGAGAAAGAAGCAACAGAGATGCAGAAAGAGGTAAGGGGTGGAGAAAGAGGCAAGAGAATGCAAAAATAAGCAAGAGAGGTGCAGAAAGGATACGAAGTAGAGAAAGAAGGAACAAATGCGCAGAAAGAGGCAAGAGAGGTGCAGAAAGAGGCAAAAGGAGTGCAGAAAGAGGGAAGAGGTATGCAGAAAGACGCACGAGCGTGCAGAAAGAGGGAAGAAGGGTACAGAAAGAGGCACGAGGTGTGCAGAAAGAAGCAAGAAAGGTGCAGAAAGAAGCAAGAGAAGTGCAGAAAGAAGGAACAGAGGTGCAGAAAGACAGATGAGGGGTACAGAAAGAGGCAAGAGGAGTAGGATGAGGGATGGGGAAAGAAGCAAGAGAAGTGCAGAAAGAAGCAACAGAGATGCAAAAAGGGGCAACAGGGGTGGAGAAAGTGGCAAGAAGAGTGCAGAAAGAAGCAAGAGAGGAGCAGAAAGAAACAAAAGAAGTACAGAAAGAAGGAGCAGAAGTGCAGAAAGAGGCAGGAGAGGTGCAGAAAGAGTGAAGAGGGGTGCAGAATGAGGCACAAGGGGTGCAGAAAGAAGCAAGAGATGTGCAGAAAGAAACAAAAGAAATGCAGAAAGATGGAACAGAGGTGCAGAAAGAGGCAACAGGGGTGCAGAAAGAGGGAAGAGGGTGAACACAGAAACAAGGGGGTGCAGAAAGACGCAAGAGAGCTGCAGAAAGAAGCAAAATAAGTGCAGGAAGAGGCACAAGGGGTGCAGAAAGAGGCAAGAGAGGTGCAGAAAGAAGCAAGAGAAGTGCAAAAAGAAGCAACAGGGGTGCACAAAGAGGGAATAGGGGTGGAGAAAGAGGCAAGAGGGGTACAGAAAGAAGCAAGAGAGGTGCAAAAAGAAACAAAGGAAGTTCAGAAAAAAGGAAAAGAGGTACAGAAAGAGGCAGGAGAGGTGCAGAAAGAGGCAAGAGGAGTACAGAAAGAGGGACGGGGTGGGGAAAGAGGCACAAGGGGTGCAGAAAGAGGGAAGAGGGGTACAAAAAGAGGCACAAGGGATGCAGAAAGAAGCAGGAGAGGTACAGAAAGAAGCAAGTGAAGTGCAGGAAGAATCAACAGAGGTGCAGAAGGACGGAAAAGGGGTGGAGAAAGAGGCAAGAGAAGAGCAGAAAGATGCGACAGAGCTGAAAAAAGGGGGAAGAGGGGTGGAGAAAGAGGCAAGGGGGTGCAGAAAGAAACAAGAGAGGTACTGAAAGAAGAAAGAGAAGTGCATAAAGAAGTAACAGAGATGCAGAAAGGGGGAATTGGAGTGGATAAAGAGGCTACAGGTATACAGAAAGAAGCAAGAGAGGTGCAGAAAGAAACAAAAGAATTTCAGAAAGAAGCAACAGAGGTGCAGAGAGTGGCAATAAGAGTGCAGAAAGAGGGAACAGAGGTGAAGGAAGAGGCACGAGGGGTTCAGAAAGAAGCAAGAGTGGTGCAGAAAGAAGCACGAGAATTGCAGAAAGAAGCAACAGAGAGGGAGAAAGGGTGAAGTGGGGTGCAGAAAGAGGCAAGAGAAGTGCAGAAAGTAGCAACAGAGTTGCAGAAAGGGGGAAGAGGGGTGGAGAAAGAGGCAAGAGGGGTGCAGAAAGAAAAAAGAGAGGTACAGAAAGAAGCAAGAGAAGTGCATAAAGAAGCAACAGAGATGCACAAAGGGGGAAGTGGAGTGGATAAAGTGGCATGAGGGGTGCAGAAAGAAGCAAGAGAGGTGAAGAAAGAAACAAAAGAAGTGCCGAAAAAAGGAACAGAGGTGCAGAAAGAGGCAGGGGAGGTGCATAAAGAGGGAAGAGTGGTGCACAAAGAGGCACAAGGGGTGCAGAAAGAGGGAAGAGGGGTGCAGAAATAGGCACAAGGGGTGCAGAAAGAAGCAAGAGGGGTACAGAAAGAAGCAAGAGAAGTGCAGAAAAAGCAACAGAGGTGCAGAAAGACGGATGAGGGGTACAGGAAGAGGCAAGAGAAGTGTAAAAAGAAGCAACAGAGATGCAAAAAGGAGGAACAGGGGTGGAGAAAGTGGCAAGAGGGGTGCAAAAAGAAGCACGAGAGGTACAGAAAAAAACAAAAGAAGTGCAGCGAGAAGGAACAGAGATGCAGATAAAAGGCAAGAGGGGTGCAGAAAGAGGGAAGAGGGGTACAGAAAGAAGCACAAGTGGTGCAGAAAGAAGCAAGAGAAGTGCAGAAAGAAGCAACAGAGGTGCACAAAGAGGGAATAGGGGTGGAGAAAATGGCAAGGGACGTGCAGAAAGAAGCAACAGACATGCTGAAAGGGGAAAGAGGGGTGGAGAAAGAGGCAAGAGGGGTGCAGAAAGAAACAAAGGAAGTTCAGAAAAAAAGAAAAGAGGTGCAGAAAGAGGCAGGAGAGGTGCAGAAAGAGGGAAGAGGGGTGCAAAAAGAGGGAAGGGGCGGAAAAGAGGCACAAGGGGTGCAGAAAGAGGGAAGAGGGGTGCAAAAAGAGGCACGAGGGATGCAGAAAGAAGCAAGAGATGTGCAGAAAGAAGCAAGATAAGTGCAGAAAGAATCAATGGAGGAGTAGAAGGACGGAAAAGGGGTGGAGAAAGAGGCAAGAGAAGAGGAGAAAGAAGCGACAGAGCTGAAAAAAGGGGGAAGAGGGGTGGAGAAAGAGGCAAGAGGGGTACAGAAAGAAACAAGAGAGGTACTGAATGAAGCAAGAGAAGTGCATAAAGAAACAACAGAGATGTAAAAAGGGGGAATTGGAGTGGATAAAGAGGCTACAGGTATACAGAAAGAAGCAAGAGAGGTGCAGAAAGAAACAAAAGAATTGCAGACCGAAGCAACAGAGGTGCAGAGAGTGGCAAGAAGAGTGCAGAAAGAGGGAAGAGTGGTGAAGGAAGAGGCACGAGGGGTGCAGAAAGAAGCAAGAGCGGTACAGAAAGAAGCAAGGGAAGTGCAGAAAGAAGCAACAGAGAGGCAGAAAGGGGGAAGTGGGGTGCAGAAAGAGGCAAGAGAAATGCAGAAAGTAGCAACAGAGGTGCAGAAAGGGGGAAGAGGGGTGGAGAAAGATGCAAGAAGGGTGCAGAAAGAAAAAACAGAGGTACAGAAAGAAGCAAGAGAAATGCAGAAAGAAGCAACAGAGATGCAGAAAGGGGGAAGTGGAGTGGATAAAGTGGCAAAAGGGGTGAAAAAAGAAGCAAGAGAGCTGCAGAAAGAAACAAAAGAAGTGCCGAAAGTAGGAACAGAGGTGCAGAAAAAGGCAAGAGGGGTGCAGAAAGAGGAAGAGGGGTGCCGAAAGAAGCACAAATGGTGCAGAGAGAAGCAAGAGAGGTGCAGAAAGAATCAAGAGAAGTGCAGAAAGAAGCAACAGACATGCAGAAAGAGGGAAGAGGGGTGCTGAATGTGAGAAGTTGGCCTGACATATGCTGTCCACTAATTATAGTGGGCACCTTGCACCAGTCCAAACAACCCCTTATTGGAGATAGGTTAAAGACAACCTTTATTGAAAGCTATCCTAGTGGTAGCTATGGAGAGCAGCCTTCAGGCTAAGTCTTGAAGGAATGTAAAGCAGCTTGTTTTACCAGTCTATAATCTCTTGAGTGACCAAGTGAAAGAGGACCACACCAGGTATATATTCAAAATATATGTATTTATTACTAAACACACGCCTCTAGTCTCTTTATGAGGCTAGAGTTCGAAGTACATACGTTATGAGTTAGTTATCTACAGTAATAGCACAAATACACGTTTGAGCCCCAGGGGCGTACCAAACCATATACCAATAAAGTGGTATAAGAACCACGACTGAGCTAGACACAAGGCCTAGAGCCTGTAGAAGTGCTTGGACCACAAGGAACCACCCAAGGCAGTGACACAGGGGACCCACGGGGGACGCGTGCAGTGTATGAACACAGCCGCGAACCACCGTTAACTTCTATGGGGAAAGTCGCGATTAGAATTTAAAAGAAAAGGGACACTTAGAGGAGGACTTGGTGCAAACCCTTTGAGAACTAGGCTGTTCTAGTGTCAATACCCACGGGAGCACCGGAGTACTCGAGTTACCTCACCCAGGGAAGCCAGGTGCATAGGTGTCTTTCGGGGTCGGGTTTCGTCGTCGCTTTCAATGGCGATCTGCTGCAAAGTGCTGCTGGCGGCCAAGTCAAAAGTGTTCGGGTGGATCCAAAGGTGGATCGAAGATCTGAAGAACCTGAAAGCAGAGGGGACAGAGTCTGGGTCACTAGCCAGTGACCAGGAAGGCGATGAGCAGATGCCCACCTATGTCGAGTGCTTCAGGTAGGTTGATGGTCATCTTGACTCTTCAGCCACGAGGTCCAGGAGGCGTCGATGACAACCAGGAGCTGTATTCGAGCTGTCCCACAATGTCTGTCGATTGCAGGGGTATCTGCGACCGGATTGGACCCAACAAGCCTTGGCAACGCCAAGTCTTGTGGAAATAGAAGAAGGATGATGTTGCAGACCAGCAAGGTCTGGGAGACTCACCCAGCGAGGATAAGTCAGGGCACACCTGTAGCAACCAGGGAGCCCAAGCAGAAAAAGATTGGCCTTCGTGAGGGCCTACTAGCCAACGGACTAGCGACCATGAAGGAGCCTTGAGACGGTGCACGTGGAGCTGGCTCACAGGACACTTGTGGAGTGGAGGCCAGTGATCTTCGGTGCAGTTGGTGCTGGAGGCTGGGGCTACTGGAAGCCCAAAGCACGACTTTGTGGGAGACCCAGAAGAGGATGCACTTGCAAATGCAATCGGTGTCCAGGGGTCACGGTTCCACGTTACCCACGACAGCTACGGGCCTCAGCTTTGCTGGGGACTCAGGGAAGCCTCAGGGAAGTCTGGAAATCCATCTCTGGTGATGCAAAGACTTCGGCATCCGACGGGAGCTTCAGTGATGCAGACTGGACAATTGCTTCTTTGGTGCCTGCCAAGCAGGGGAGTCACTCCTTGACCCCAAGGGAGATTCTTCAGTCCTCTAATCTTGAAGTAGAGCGTCAAAGGTCCAGGATTCTGTATCAGAGTTTCATCCAGGTAAATCTAAAGTCCTAAGGACTGGGTTCCCCTACTTATACTAAGGTAGGGGGTTGGACATACTCTGTGGCCCCACCTATGGGAGGGCGAGGGCAGAGGGGTGGTTACACCCCTTTCCCTTTGTCCAGTTTTGCGCCAGAGCAGGGGCTGGAAGCCCCTGAGCCGGTTTGAACTGGGGTATGCACAGGGACACCAAGTGTGCCCCCAGTGCAGGATTTCAAAGCACCCGAGAGTGCTCCCGCCCAGCCCCAATACACACTATCCTGTCTGGGGAGATGATCACACCTCCCTGGGACAGGAAACCTATTGTCCAGGCCTCCCCTGCCGGAGTTTCGGTCAGCAGCAGGAGGCCAGACTCGTGTCTGTGGCAGCGGCATCCATTTTGTGATGCCAGGGCTCTGGAAAGTCAGTACCGGGCATACCGGTGTGTACATGTCTTTCCCTCTAGAAGAGTGGAATGCTACCCCCGCCGCCAGAACTGGCGGGGGGTAGTATTCCAAGATGTTTGACACCAAACACGACATGTTTCCGTGCAGCCATCCCAAAGTTAGCATTTAACGCGAGGTTATAATGCACTTAAGAGTATATGGTCAGGCTGCACTACAAACAGCATCAGAGAAGGGTCTCCGAACACTGCAGAGGGGCCCTGCTCATGCAGGGGCACCCTCTCACATAGGAACCACGCACTCTGCCTTCAGGATTGATAAGGCCTGCCATAGGAGTGACTTATAGGTTTATATGTGTTTATGTATATAGTGATATAGGTAGCCTATATCACAGTAAGGGGTGCATGCACCACCTTACCCAGGCTGCAGTAGCAGACCTGTGGTGTCAGTTTGGATGGCCTTCCAGGGGTGGCACAATACATGCTGCAGCCCCTGGTAGGCCTCTGAGGTACCTATGCCCTGGGTACATAGTATACCATATACTAGGGACTTATAAGGGCACTCCAGATTCCAATCAGAGATGTGCCTAAGGCACATGGAAACCATTTTAGAGAGGAAGCAGCTAGGCTGGGGTTCTGATTAGCAGGGCCCCAGCCAGACTAAGGTCGAAAAACAGTGAAGCATCAGCAAAAAGTGGGGGTACCCATGTGAAGCAGATCCTACTCTCCTACACTGAAAGAGGCAAGAGAAGTGACAAAAGAAGCAACAGAGATGCAGAAAGGGGGAAGAGGGTTGGAGAAAGAAGCAAGAGAGGTACAGAAAGAAACAAAATAAGTGCAGAAAGAAGGAACAGAGGTGCAAAAAGAGGCAAGAGAAGTGCAGAAATAGGGAAGAGGGGTGCAGAGAGACGCACAAGGGGTGCAGAAAGAAGCAAGAGAGGTGCAGAAAGAAGCAAAAGAAGTGCAGAAAGAAGCAACAGAGGTGCACAAAGAGAGAAGAGGGATGGAGAAAGAGGCAAGAGGGGTGCAGAAAGAAGGAAGAGAGGTGCAGAAAGAAACAAAAGAAGTGCAGAAAGAAGCAACAGAGGTACAGAAAGAGGTAGGAGGGGTGCAGAAAGTGGGAAGAGGGGTGCAGAAACGGCACGAGGGATGCAGAAAGAAGGATCAGAGGTGCAGAAAGAGGCAACAGGGGTGCAGAAAGAGGGAAGAGGGGTGGAGACAGGCAAGGGGTGCAGAAAGAAGCAAGAGAGCTGCAGAAAGAAACAAAAGAAGTGCAGAAAGAAGGAACAGAGGTGCAGAAAGAGGCAAGAGGGCTGCAGAAAGAGGGAAAAGGGGGGCAGAAAGAGGCAAAAGGGGTGCAGAAAGAAGAAAGAGAGGTGCAGAAAAAAATAAAAGATTTGCATAAAGAAGGAATAGAGGTGCATAAAAAGGCAAGAAAGGTGCAGAAAGAGGGAATAGGGGTGTGAAAGAGGCACTAGGGGTGCAGAAAGAAGCAGGAGAGGTGCAGAAAGAAGCAACAGAGGTGCAGAAAGAGGGAAGAGGGGTGGAGAAAGAGACAAGAGAAGTGCAGAAAGAAGCAACAGAGATGCAGAAATGGGTAAGAGGGGTGGAGAAAGAGGCAAGAGGGGTGCAGAAAGAAGCAAGCGAGGTGCAGAAAGAAAATAAAAGATGTGCAGAAAGAAGGAACAGATTTGCAGAGAGAGGCAAGATGGGTGCAGAAAGAGGGAAGAGGGGTGCAGAAAGAGGCACAAGGGGTTCAGAAAGAACCAAGAGAGGGGCTGAAAGAATTAAGAGAAGAGCAGAAAGAAGCAACAGAGGTGCAGAAAGAGGGAAGAGGGGTGCAGAAAGAGGCAAGAGTAGTGACGAAAGAAGCAACAGAGATGCAGAAAGGGGGAAGAGGGGTGGAGAAAGAGGCAAGAGGGAAGCATAAAGAAGCAAGAGATGTGCAGAAAGAAACAAAAGACATGCAGGAAGAAGGAACAGAGTTGCAGAAAGAGGCAAGAGGCAAGAGGAGTGCAGAAAGAGGGAAGAGGGGTGCAGAAAGAGGCACATGGGTTGCAGAAAGAAGCAAGAGGGGTGCAGGAAGAGGCAAGATAAGTGTAAAAAGAAGCAAGAGAGATGCAAAAAGAAGTTACAGGGGTGGAGAATGTGGCAAGAGGGGTGCAAAAAGAAGCAAGAGAGGTACAGAAAGATACAAAAGAAGTGCAGATAAAAGGAACAGAGGTGCAGAAAAAGGCAAGAGGGGTGCAGAAAGAGGGAAGAGGGGTAAAGAAAAAAGCACAAGTGGTGCTGAAAGAAGCAAAAGAGGTGCAGAAAGAAGCAAGAGTAGTGCAGGAAGAAACATAAGAAGTGCAGAAAGATGGAACAGAGGTGGAGAAAGAGGTAACAGGGGTGCAGAAAGAAGGAAGAGTGGTGCAAAAATAGGGAAGAGGGGTGCAGAAGGAGGTACAAGGGGTGCAGAAAGAGGCAAGAGAAATGCAGAAAGTAGCAACAGAGGTGCAGAAAGGGGGAAGAGGGGTGGAGAAAGATGCAAGAAGGGTGCAGAAAGAAAAAACAGAGGTACAGAAAAAGCAAGAGAAATGCAGAAAGAGGCAACAGAGATGCAGAAAGGGGGAAGTGGAGTGGATAAAGTGGCATAAGGGGTGAAAAAGAAGCAAGAGAGCTGCAGAAAGAAACAAAAGAAGTGCCGAAAGTAGGAACAGAGGTGCAGAAAAAGGCAAGAGGGGTGCAGAAAGAGGAAGAGGGGTGCCGAAAGAAGCACAAATGGTGCAGAGAGAAGCAAGAGAGGTGCAGAAAGAATCAAGAGAAGTGCAGAAAGAAGCAACAGACATGCAGAAAGAGGGAAGAGGGTTGGAGAAAGAAGCAAGAGAGGTACAGAAAGAAACAAAATAAGTGCAGAAAGAAGGAACAGAGGTGCAAAAAGAGGCAAGAGAAGTGCAGAAATAGGGAAGAGGGGTGCAGAGAGACGCACAAGGGGTGCAGAAAGAAGCAAGAGAGGTGCAGAAAGAAGCAAAAGAAGTGCAGAAAGAAGCAACAGAGGTGCACAAAGCGAGAAGAGGGATGGAGAAAGAGGCAAGAGAAGTTCAGAAAGAAGCAACAGACATGCTGAAAGGGGGAAGAGGGTTGGAGTAAGAGGCAAGAGGGGTGCAGAAAGAAGCAAGAGAGGTGCAGAAAGAAACAAAAGAAGTGCAGAAAGAAGCAACAGAGGTACAGAAAGAGGTAGGAGGGGTGCAGAAAGTGGGAAGAGGGGTGCAGAAACAGGCACGAGGGATGCAGAAAGAAGGATCAGAGGTGCAGAAAGAGGCAACAGGGGTGCAGAAAGAGGGAAGAGGGACGGAGACAGGCAAGGGGTGCAGAAAGAAGCAAGAGAGCTGCAGAAAGAAACAAAAGAAGTGCAGAAAGAAGGAACAGAGGTGCAGAAAGAGGCAAGAGGGCTGCAGAAAGAGGGAAAAGGGGGGCAGAAAGAGGCAAAAGGGGTGCAGAAAGAAGAAAGAGAGGTGCAGAAATAAATAAAAGATTTGCATAAAGAAGGAATAGAGGTGCATAAAAAGGCAAAAAAGGTGCAGAAAGAGGGAATAGGGGTGTGAAAGAGGCACTAGGGGTGCAGAAAGAAGCAGGAGAGGTGCAGAAAGAAGCAACAGAGGTGCAGAAAGAGGGAAGAGGGGTGGAGAAAGAGACAAGAGAAGTGCAGAAAGAAGCAACAGAGATGCAGAAATGGGTAAGAGGGGTGGAGAAAGAGGCAAGAGGGGTGCAAAAAGAAGCAAGAGAGGTGCAGAAAGAAAAAAAAAGACGTGCAGAAAGAAGGAACAGATTTGCAGAGAGAGGCAAGATGGGTGCAGAAAGAGGGAAGAGGGGTGCAGAAAGAGGCACAAGGGGTTCAGAAAGAAGCAAGAGAGGGGCTGAAAGAATTAAGAGAAGAGCAGAAAGAAGCAACAGAGGTGCAGAAAGAGGGAAGAGGGGTGCAGAAAGAGGCAAGAGTAGTGACGAAAGAAGCAACAGAGATGCAGAAAGGGGGAAGAGGGGTGGAGAAAGAGGCAAGAGGGAAGCAGAAAGAAGCAAGAGAGGTGCAGAAAGAAACAAAAGACGTGCAGGAAGAAGGAACAGAGTTGCAGAAAGAGGCAAGAGGAGTGCAGAAAGAGGGAAGAGGGGTGCAGAAAGAGGCACATGGGTTGCAGAAAGAAGCAAGAGGGGTGCAGGAAGAGGCAAGATAAGTGTAAAAAGAAGCAAGAGAGATGCAAAAAGAAGTTACAGAGGTGGAGAATGTGGCAAGAGGGGTGCAAAAAGAAGCAAGAGAGGTACAGAAAGAAACAAAAGAAGTGCAGATAGAAGGAACAGAGGTTCAGAAAAAGGCAAGAGGGGTGCAGAAAGAGGGAAGAGGGGAAAGAAAAAAGCACAAGTGGTGCTGAAAGAAGCAAAAGAGGTGCAGAAAGAAGCAAGAGTAGTGCAGGAAGAAACAAAAGAAGTGCAGAAAGATGGAACAGAGGTGGAGAAAGAGGTAACAGGGGTGCAGAAAGAAGGAAGAGTGGTGCAAAAATAGGGAAGAGGGGTGCAGAAGGAGGTACAAGGGGTGCAGAAAGAAGCAAGAGATGTGCAGAAAGAAACAAAAGAAGCGCAGAAAGACGGAACAGAGGTGCGGAAAGAGGCAACAGGGGTGCAGAAAGAGGGAAGAGGGGTGGACACAGAAGCAAGGGGGTACAGAAAGAAGCAAGAGACCTGCAGAAAGAAACAAAAGAATTGCAGGAAGAGGCACAAGGGGTGCAGAAATAAGCAAGAGAGGTGCAGAAAGAAGCAGGAGAAGTCTAGAAAGAAGCAACAGAGATGCACAAAGAGGGAAGAGGGGTGGAGAAAGAGGCAAGAGACATGTAGAAAGAAGCAATAGACATGCTGAAAGGGGAAAGAACGGCAGAGAAAGAGGCAAAATGGGTGCAGAAAGAAGCAAGAGAGGTGTAGAGAGAAACAAAGGAAGTTCAGAGAAAAGGAAAAGAGGTGCAGAAAGAGGCAGGAGAGGTGCAGAAAGAGGCAAGAGAAGTGCAGAAAGAGGGCGAAGTAGAGAAAGAGGCATGAGGGGTGCAGAAAGAGGGAAGAGGGGTGCAAAAATAGGCAAAAGGGATGCAGAAAGAAGCAAGAGAGGTGCAGAAAGAAGCAAGAGAAGTGCAGAAAGAATCAACAGAGGTGCAGAAGGACAGAAAAGGGGTGGAGAAAGAGGCAAGAGAAGAGCAGAAAGAAGCGACAGAGCTGAAAAAATAAGGGGGTGGAGAAAGAGGCAAGAGGGGTGCAGAAAGAAACAAGAGAGGTACTGAAAGAAGCAAGAGAAGTGCATAAAGAAGCAACAGAGATGCAGAAAGGGGAAAGTGGAGTGGATAAAGAGGCTACAGGTATACAGAAAGAAGCAAGAGAGGTGCAGAAAGAAACAAAAGAATTGGAGAAAGAAGCAACAGAGGTGCAGAGAGTGGCAAGAAGTGTGCTGAAAGAGGGAAGAGGGGTGAAGAAAGAGGCACGAGGGGTGCAGAAAGAAGCAAGAGCGGTGCAGAAAGAAGCAAGAGAAGTGCATAAAGAAGCAATAAAGAGGCAGAAAGGGGGAAGTGGGGTGCAGAAAGAGGCAAGGAAAGTGCAGAATGTAGCAACAGAGGTGTAGAAAGGGGTAAGAGGGGTGGGGAAAGAGGCAAGAGGGGTGCAGAAAGAAAAAAGAGAGGTACAGAAAGAAGCAAGAGAAGTGCATAAATAAGCAACAAAGATGCAGAAAGGGGGAAGTGGAGTGGATAAAGTGGCATGAGAGGTGCAGAAAGAAGCAAGAGAGTTGCAGAAAGAAACAAAAGAAGTGCCGAAAGAAGGAACAGAGGTGCAGGAAAAGGCAAGAGGGGTGCAGAAAGAGGCAGGAGGGGTGCAGAGAGATGCAAGAGAGGTGCAGAAAGAATCAAGAGAAGTGCAGAAAGAAGCACCAGACATGCAGAAAGAGGGAAGAGGGGTGCAGAAAGATGCAAGAGAAGTGACGAAAGAAGCAACAGAGATGCAGAAAGGGGGAATAGGGTTGGAGAGAAAGAAGCAAGATGGAAGTAGAAAGAAGCAAGAGAAGTGCAGAAAGAGGGAAGAGGGGTGCAGAAAGAGGCACAAGGAGTACAGAAAGAAGCAAGAGAGGTGCAAAAAGAGGCAAGAGAAGTGCAGAAATAGGGAAGAGGGGTGCAGAAAGAGGCACAAGGGGTACAGAAAGAAGCAAGAGAGGTGCAGAAAGAAGCAAGAGAAGTGCAGAAAGAAGCAACAGAGGTGCACAAAGAGAGAAGAGGGATGGAGAAAGAGGCAACAGAAGTGCAGAAAGAAGCAACAGACATTCAGAAAGGGGGAAGAGGGTTGGAGAAAGAGGCAAGAGGGGTGCAGAAAGAAGCAAGAGAGGTGCAGAAAGAAACAAAAGAAGTGCAGAAAGAAGCAACAGAGGTGCAGAAAGAGGCAGGAGGGGTGCAGAAAGAGGCAGGAGGGGTGCAGAAAGAGGCACAAAGGATGCAGAAAGAAGCCAGAGAGGTGCAGAAAGAAGCAAGAGAAATGCATAAAGAAGCAACAGAGCTGCAGAAAGAGGCAAGAGGGATGCAGAAAGAGGAAAGAGGGGTGCAGAAAGAAGCATGAGAGGTGCAGAAATAAATAAAAGAAGTGCAGAAAAAAGCAGCAAGGTGCAGAAAGAGGTATGAGGGGTGGAGAAAGAGGGAAGAAAGGTACAGAAAGAGGCAAGAGAGGTGCACAAAGAGGGAAAATGGTACAGAAAGAGGCAACAGGGGTGCAGAAAGAAGGAAGAGAGGTGCAGAAAGAAGCAAGAGTTCTGCAGAAAGAAGAAACATAGGTGCAGGAAGAGGCAAGAGGGGAGAGGAAAGAGACATGAGAAGTGCAGAAAGAAGCAACAAAGGTGCAGAAAGAGGCAAGAGAAGTGCAGAAACAGGCAGGTGAGGTGCAGAAAGAGGGAACAGGGGTGCAGAAAGAGGCAAGAGAGGTGCAAAAAGTGGGAAGAAGGGTGCAGAAAGAGGCAAGAGAGGTGCAGAAAGAAGCAAGTGAGGTGCAGAAAGAGGCAAGAGAAAGCAGAAAGTAGCAACAGAGGTGCAGAAAGGGGGAAGAGGGGTGGTGAAAGAGGGGTGCAGAAAGAAAAGAGAGGTACCGAAAGAAGCAAGAGAAGTGCATAAAGAAGCAACAGAGATGCAGAAAGGGGGAAGTGGAGTGGATGAAGTGGCATGAGGGGTGCAGAAAGAAGCAAGAGAGGTGCATAAAGAAACAAAAGAAGTGCCAAAAGAAGGAACAGAGGTGCAGAAAAAGGCAAGAGGTTGCAGAAAGAGGAAGAGGGGTGCCAAAAGAAGCAGAAGTGGTGCAGAGAGAAGCAAGAGAGGTGCAGAAAGAATCAAGAGAAGTGCAGAAAGAAGCAACAGACATGCAGAAAGAGGGAAGAGGGGTGCTGAAAGAGGCAAGATAAGTGACAAAAGAAGCAACAGAGATGCAGAAATAGGCAAGAGAGGTGCACAAAGAGGGAAGAAGGGTGCAGAAAGAGTCAACAGGGGTGCAGAAAGAGGCAAGAGGTACAGAAACAGGCAGGAGAGGTGCAGAAAGAGGGAACAGGGGTACAGAAAGAGGCAAGAGAGGTGCAGGGAAGAAGGTGCAGAAAGAGGCAAGAGAAGTGCAGAAAGAAGCAAAGGCGGGTGAGGAAGGGGCAAGAGAAGTACAGAAAGAGGCAAGAGAAGTGCAGAAAGAGGCAAGAGAGGTGCAGAAACAGGCAGTAGAGGTGCAGAAAGAGGGAACAGAGGTGCAGAAAGAGGCAAGAGAGGTGCAGGGAAAAAGGGTGCAGAAAGAGGCAAGAGGGGTACAGAAAGAAGCAAGTGAGGTGCAGAAAGAGGCTAGAGAAGTACAGAAAGAAGGAACAGAGGTGGAGAAAGAGGCAAGAGGAGTGCAGAAAGAGGGAAGAGGGATGCAGAAAGAGGCACAAGTGGTGCAGAAAGAAGCTAGAGAGGTGCAGAAAGAAGCAAGAGAAGTGCAGAAAGAAGCAACAGAGGTGCACAAAGAGGGAAGAGGGGTGGGGAAAGATTCAAGTGAAGTACATAAAGCAACAGACATGCAGAAAGGGGGAAGACGGGTGGAGAAAGAGGCAAGAGGGCTGCAGAAAGAAGAAGGAGAGGTGCCAAAAGAAACAAAATAAGTGCAGAAAGAAGGAACAGAGGTGCACAAAGAGTCAAGAGGTGTGCAGAAAAAGGGAATAGAGG
This sequence comes from Calotriton arnoldi, assembly GCA_963921515.1. Classification (NCBI taxonomy): domain Eukaryota; kingdom Metazoa; phylum Chordata; class Amphibia; order Caudata; family Salamandridae; genus Calotriton; species Calotriton arnoldi. Next base: position 298 of record CAWUFW010026029.1, on the reverse strand, counting down.
TGCAAAAAGAGAGTTGCACAAAGAGGGAAGAAAGGTGCAGAAATACGCAAGAGGGGTACAGAAAGAAGCAAGAGAGGTGTAAAAAGAAGCAAGTGTAGTACAGAAAGAAGCAACAGAGGTGCATAAAGAGTCAAGAGGGTGCAAAAAGAGGCAAGAGAAGTCAAAGAAAGACGCAACAGAGGTGCAGAAAGAATCAAGAGAAGTGCAGAAAGAAGCAACAGAGGTGCAGAAAGACGGAAGAGGGGTGCAGAAAGAGGCAATAGAAGTGCAGAAAGAAGCAACAGAGATACAGAAATGG